>MU827329.1:178236-265680 GCA_029204205.1 Desmophyllum pertusum
CAGGCAAAACCATAAATAAGTTCTAACATATAAAAAATGTTAATGGTTTAGTTGTACCAGTGCTGTACATACAGTATAGTATACTTTTTTTTTTTTTCATTAAATCGAGATGGAAAAAATGAGGATCCGTATCTTACAGTACATATCGAGAGGAAAAAAAAACAGGTTCTGGTGTTTATTATACATTTTTTTATCTCTGATTGGATAACAATTAGCTTCTCATAGTCAGAAGAGGGTCGCTAATAGGCCATTTCCGAGTCCAAATACAAAACCTTTGTTCTGGAAATTAGTTTGATTTGCAAGACAATAAACGTGCAGGTAAAACTAATTTCCATAACAAGGTTGTGCACCAGGAATCGTTTTGAAACAGAAGCAAAAGGCAACTCGGAAATGGTCTATTGGCTGACTCCCGAATCCGAACAAAAAATTATCGAATTGCTACAGGAATATGTGTGCGCTAACGCTACGGTAGCAAAAATAAACTACCAGCTTTATTTATTGTTAGAGTACAAAACAACATCCGATGATAAGCTGAAACAATTATCTTTCAAATTCCGGTCACCAAAAAAGGATTAAACTATTTTAGAATTGCAAACGATTAAAGCTATCATGGTGTGTGGCAAGAACTTAGAAGGGCGTGACAGATCAGACCATGCCTTTTTTTGAATGCCATATGACATCAAAGCTTTTATAATAAATACAGTAAACACTCGCGTATAAGAACCTAGATTTTTCCACGTTAGCCTAAAAAGGTTCTTATATATTTGGTGTCTGCTGAGAATTTAGGCTATTTCGGTTCTTCAATACATGCAGGTTCTTATCTCCTTAGAGGTAGAGGTGCTTGTTGTTGGTCCAACAAATAGTATATATGGATGTGGTTCCTTCCTGTTCCTGCTGTAACAGAAATCATACTTTTGGCCTGGTTGATGACTGTTACTGTTATTTATAGCGAGTCTACTACTCACTGAAACTACATAAATATATAATCAGGAGAGGCAATTATTTTGTGCACAGTACAGTATATCAAATTGTTATATCGCAATTACAAGAGACTCTTAAGCCTACAGGTTCTTAATAACTAGGTTCTTATACAAAGGTGTTTACTGTATATATTTTGGTTTAACACGCAACAAACGTGTTAGATGTATGTCTAGCGTATATAAAGCTTACTATTAAACAGCAGTACAGTCAAACCTGTATTAAGCGGACAACCTTTATCGGCAGTTTTCACACTAGAGACGGGAAACTCGTCTGAGACGGGTCAGACGAGTTTCCCGTCCTAGCATGAAAAACGGGACGGTTATAATTTTAGACGTGTAACTCATCTGATTCTGCCCGTCTACTTTTCCGTCGCTTTAGACGGATTTCTAAGACAGGTTTCCCGTCTGTGACGGATAACTCGTCTTAGAAATAAGGAAAGGTAACCGCGCCTCAGCTTCAAAGTGAAATTGACAAGTAGTTAGACTCGTGTCGAATTCACACTAGGACGAGAAACTCGTCAAATGAGTTTTCCGTCAAGACGAGTTTCCCGTCTCTAGTGTGAAAACGGCCATTAAGCGGACAGTAGCAAAATAAGTCCCACAATTTATCAGTTCCCTTATTTACTGTAAATGATACCTGTACTGAGCGGGCATCCTGTATTGAGCGTACACAGAGGATTCCCCGAGGGTGACCGCTTAAGGTTTGGATGTATTTGTAAAGTAATATAAGCGCGCCCTGGGTCTAATTTGTGCCAACAATACATCTAACACGTTAAAAGATAATTGGAAAGCTGTAAAGTGTTGTTCCTGGGTTTTGGGAGAAAAAAAAAAATACATTTCCAGGAGCTATTTAGAAAGATCCAGGATTAGTGTGAACCTATCCCATTATTTATTTACTCACCAGGAATTGCCGAGTTCAGCTTGTCACTAATTTATCTTTACTTTCTCCTGAACTGCCTTAGCGAATGTCCACGTGTGGATTTCCTTGACATATTTTGTCTCCTCTGGAAGTATAAGTGGGTCACGGCGAAACCCATCAATATAAATCTGCCATTGGTTTTTCTTTTCAGTACTGATGCTTGCAGCAATTCTTAAGAAAGTTTCGCTAACTTCTCTCCAAAAATAGTCAAACTCAGCATCCGTTAAGAAGTCATTATCTTTATGCCAACACTCCAGTTCGAAATGATATGTTATGCGGGCTAAATCTGCCTCAAGACTGTAGTCTTCACAATGTGGCAAAGTCTGCCATTCTGTAAAACGACGAGTTAGGCCGCATGTTTGATTTAACAACTCTAATGTCATTTTAGTCTTGAAATAGGACGCCGGCTGGCTAGCATCCGTCCCTAGTAGTCTTATTGTAAGAATGTCCGATGTGTGAATGGAATCCAGCTTTTCTCTTAAAAGTCTTGCACCTCCGCATATGAGAAGTCGAGCTAAACGCTGACGATTTGCATCGTCATTTGTTGAATTAAAATCTTCTTCACCTGCGAGGGATGCCATGTCACGATTAACACTCGCTGTACGAAGTTCATACAAAGCTTATATAATTCCTCCTAGAAAAAAAAAGTTGACATACATGTAACTATCATGTTCAGTTTGTTCTTTGCTTCAGTTATAAATGCTATTCTCACAGCCATGATTCCCAGCGCCCCCGTGAATAGAGCCCAGGGGCCTCGCATATATATATTTAAGCTCATTAATTCAGGTTTTGTGCCTCTTTCGCCAAGTTACGCGGTCTTGAAGTCTTATCCATTTTATTGTCTTCACGTCGCCGAAGCTGCCTTCCCTTCCTATGGCCGCCTCTTACGCTTCTTATCCTATGGCTTTGGCTAGTCTCCGAGCTCGTGTTGTACGTAGTTTTGCTTTCTTAACCTAGGACAGCTTTTGTTAGCTTTCAGGTACTGTTTGTGTCCCGGCCTGAACAATCGATGAAAATCGATCATCGAAAATCAATCGATCAATCGATAACAATTAGTTAATTGATATCGAATTGGTATTGGCCAATCGATGACCAATCGATAATCACAACAACATGTTGGCTTCATCGATTGTTATCGATTGCTATTTGGTTTTCATCGATTATGAATATATTATTTTCTTGCAATTTTGCGCTGTTGTTGACTTGTTTCATGTTTGCTTGTGTAAATTTAGTATCATTTTATAACGCCACCTATTTTCAAGGCTAATAAGCCTGGTTTTCACTGGCGACGCAAGTACAAGCGCAAGCATAAGCGCAAGAATTATGTGCAAGTGAAAACGAACGCAAGCACAAGCACAAGAACGAAATATTCACCAGCAAGATTTGATTATTGTTAAAACCACGTTTTTGTGCATTTGAATGACGGAAAACATGAATCTATTTGTTTTACTCATTGACTCGAATAATGTTATTTCGCTTGAAAACGAATTAACGAACAATTTTCACGGCAACGACGTTTTTAACCAGCAAGATTCGTAGAATCAAGGCAAGCAAAAATAAGCACAATAACTCACAAATTACTTTCGGAGATAATTTCTGAACTAACCTTTGTTTTGTTCAAATATTCCTTCAAAATCATATCAAAATCACTGTTTTTCCCTTATGCTTGTGTTATGTTCCGTTTTCATGTGCGACTCAAGCATAAGCGCAAGCACAAGGATCAAAACATTTTGATCCTTGTGCTTGTGCTTGTGCTTGCGCTTGTGCTTATGCTTGCGCTTGTGCTTGCGTCGCTAGTGAAAACCAGGCTTTAATTTGTGTTTAATCGCAGCTAATCGGTCAGCACAAAAGAGAAATGTACTTTTTTCACGGTTGACTGATGTTTCATGACTTTGGCTGCAGTTCATGTTTTGGTAATCAAGTATCATGATTGCTGTTGTTACGATAATCGTGTTTGCATAAAATCTAACGCGTATACACTGCAGTATACTTTAGAGGACTGAAGGACAGATACAAATTGCTGTTTATTTTTAAGCTTCTTTACCATGTTTACTAGGGTTCAAATAAAAAAATATTTGTCAAAGCCATTAAAAGTCATTACTGCGATAAAAATATGCAGAAAGCAGCGGGGTTAGATCACACCGTTTTCCGGCGTTTTGAATTCGGATACATGCGTGCGGATCAAATCGATGATAATCGATAACAATCGATGCCAATTAATCGATTGATATTGATAATCGATAACAATCGATAATCACAAAATTCTTAGTCATCGATTGGTCATCGATTATCAATATCAATCAATTAATTGGCATCGATTATTATCGATTGTTATCGATTTTCATCGATCATCGATTTAATCGATTGTTCAAGCCGGGTTGTGTGTATTTCGGTCGACCGTCTTTGTAGCTGTTTTTGTTTATATTTATTCGTTTCGGTTTGTTTCGGGTGTACCTACAGCAGTCAGTTTGTTTTATTTAGCTCCCTTTCTCACCGGCTCTTTCATTCTGCGACCATTTTCATTTGGGTACATGTCGGCGACTGGTTTCTTTAGTTATAGTTTACTTGTATTTGTCATCATGCATATTTATCTTTCCTTCGCGCGTCTTGGCTTTTCAAACATTCAGCATTAATTTTAGTTTTATCGGTTGTAGGCTTTAGAGTTCAAGTGTCTAGCCTTCAGTGTCGGCGTTTTGTATCGTGTTCTTCGTACACCGGCGGGTTCAGGATTTAATTCTCTTCTTGGTTCAGTATTGGTCGTTGTACTTAGCTCGCGTGTTTTTTGTGGCTTTCTGTTTGTATCGTCTACGTCGTCGCCGTCGTATGGGTTTACCGGTTCCCTAACTGTTTATCAGCACGTGTCTTAGTTCTTGTTCACGTTGGTTCAGGTTAGTTTGTTGTGTTATTTTTATCCGATTTATTTTTCGCGGCTTGTTTGCTCCCGCGTGTTTATTTTTGCTCATATGTCGCGCGTGGAAGTTTACTCGGGTGTCACGCGTGGATCACGTGCGTAGTGTACAAAGACGAGAGCAAATATGAGACCGTATTACACGGGTCTTAGTCCCCCTGACCGCGCGCTACGGAAAACAGTGTTGAAAGCCTATATTTTAGGATATTATGTCGTACAATAAAACGTATTGCGTGCAATGCGTGCAGGTTTGTTCGTGTGTCTCACGCGGTTTTGCTCGTCTGTCGTCCATTGAACTTTACTCGCGTGTCGAGTGCACGAGAGTTTCGTTCGTCTGTCTAGGTAAGTTTGCTTATGTGCCGAATGTGGAAGTTTTGCTCGTGTGTCGAGCATAAGTTTTTGCTCGTGTGTCGAAATTAGAAGTTTTGCTCGTGGGTAAAGCGTAGAAGTTTGTGCTCGTGTGTCGAGCGCCCAGGGGGTGTTGGAATGCTATCCAATGAGCACTTGTCAGTTCGCGCGAAAAATACTGATATGTAAAAAAAAACCTCATAGGTACTACCTTGAAAAGAAGCCAATGGGCTTCTTTTCAAGATGGGCTTCTTTTAGAGATTACTTTTGCAAACTCAAGAGGGAGGGCTTCATTTCGAGATGGGCTTCTTCTCGAGATTAAGACCTGTGGGCTTCTTTTCGAGGTTTTACGGTAGCACTTTGTAAGTATTGTCGCAATTTTTCAACCAGCGAAATATAAGCATTGTTTGCGGCGGAAATACACACACAAAAAAAATACTTCCAGAAAAGTATCCTACCTCACAAGCTCCATTGACAAATGAGCGAAAAACTAAGGCGCGTTCGAGTGACAGGCACCGAAAAGTTAAAGATTTCAAGGTTGTGAAAACGTTTTGGAATAAACTGAATTTCATGGTTAAAAAATGTCTTCAGTAGTCCTATTGTTTTATATGGTAGTTGTCATTTGTCAATCTCAATATTCGCAGCATTCACCTCGAAAAGAAGCCCCGCTCCCCCTTGAGTTTGCAAAAATAATATCGAAAAGAAGCGCTAGCCCATCTCAAAACGAAGCCCATCTCGAAATGAAGACCACCCAAGGGTCCCAAATAGAAAACAAGCCCATGGGCTTCTTTTCGAGGTTTTACGGTATGCGAGTAAAGGTGGATTACTCAGTTACAAATGGAGTTATTTCCAAATAAATCATAGAAGAAAGCTTCTGGATATATAATGATTTTAAATTACTAATAACTTTCAATTAAATTCACATCCGAGCAACTAAACATAACCACTGAAGTTTATGTACTTCCCTTCCGCAAACAAACTTTGACGGCCTTGAAATCTTTAACTTTTCCGTGCCTGTCACTGAAAAGCGCCATCAATTTTCACCAATTTGTATAGGTAATCGCATGGGGCCGAGTAAAATTAAGGATTAATATCACGCGTGTTTTCAGAAGTTGCAGAAATTGCCCGAGTCGCGCAGCGACAAGGGCAATTTCTGCAACTTCTGAAAACACGCGTGATATTAATCCTTAATTTTACGAGGAAACATGCGATTACTTGTTTATGACATAGAAGGCAAAATTTTCGGAAAACCTTCAAAGCGCCGCGAAGCTAAATTCAGCCCGGCGGAACGAACTGATATTCCTTCCAAAAATCACACAGAATCACAGGAAGATCAAGCAAACCCTTACGTTCAGAACAGGGTAACGTTGACTGTTATGTAAATCTTAAGAGAAAATTGTAAGTCGTGAAAATAAAAAAAATAACAAGCTTGCAATCAAGCCAAGTAAAACGTAATTTTATTCACCTGTTTGCATGTTTTGAAGCCGGCTTTCCGCTGCGAGCTGCTTGACATCTACATCGATAAAACCGTGAGCAAACGACGAGTCCAAACAAACTTGTAGAGGTAATTTATCCGGTTTAATTTGACCTTCTTCTTTCTTTGAACAAACTCTGTGATCTTTTATACTCTGGGTTGCACGTGATGAAGCCCGTATTTACAGAAGCGAAGCGAAGAAGTCAGTTGGCCGCCATGAATGAATTTCGTCGCAAACTCGCCAAGTGTCTAGCTGATGCAAGTTTTCTAGTTTTCAACTGAAACAATCTTCTGTTGCTTCGAGTGAAACACTGAGATTCAGCTTTCGGAATTTCGTTTCAAGCTATCACACGGTTTCCGTTCCTTTTTCATCAAATAACTCGGGAAACTGAAGTCAAAATCCGAAGCGACGTACAAGCGAGCGCTGTGTTTTAAAATTCTGCTCAAAATCCCGCCGTCAAGAAGCCAACTGAGTGCAGCGCGCTCAGCCAATTAGGAGCGAGGAATTTTGCCGCTCGACCAATCAGGATCAAGTAATTTTGCCCCGGGCAAACCAAAATTAATGAAAAATGCCCTCTGTCTCAGCCAATCAGCATTCAGTAATTTTGCCCTCTATGTTATAACCAAATAAACCATCAAAATAAACTTTTAGATATATAATGATTTTAGAATACTATTAACTCCAATTACCTTTACGCCCGAGCAACTAAAAAGAAGTGCTGAAGTTCATGTACTTTGGCTTCCTTTTTAATGCAAGTGACAGGCGCAAATGGCGAATTACGCGCAAATGACGAGTTTTATACGAGATCATTGTTTGTGGCGTAGAAAAATGAATCTCTTCGAGTTAAATACGGTTTTATTCTCTAGTTAGAACTGAATAGCAATCCGGTTAGGCAGAGAATATATAGAGTGTTCATCTACAAATTTTATAGTAAAGCAAGGTCTGGGTTGGTATACATGTATAAGTACCATTCAGGTTGCGCGCGCGTCAATTAGTCAACGCGGCCGTTTTTCAGCAGTCAGATTAACAATTAAAACATAGATTGAAAAATGCGCGCGCTCTGATTGGTTAAAAGCCATGTTTTATCAGAGTATAAAACATAGAAAAGCGTGTTTTATCGTTTCGCGCGCGTAAATCTAAATTTTAAAGCACATAAAGAAGCCAAAACCATGTATTATACTGTCATAAAACACTCCGGGAATTTGAGAAACACTCGAGAAATTTAGAAAACACTCGCGTGCGGCTCGTGTTTTCTAAATTTCTCTCGTGTTCTCAAATTCCCGGAGTGTTTTATGACAGTATAATACATGGTTTTGGCTTCTTTATTTGTTAAATAGATTCCATGTTGCCGTGCGTCTGTTCAGTATTAGTAAAACTCTACTGTACACTAATGCAAATGAAACAATCTGATTGGCTGAGCTACTCGTACACTATCAGCCATTATAGTTTACCACTAAATTTTCTTTGATTCTGATTGGCTTAAATCGAACACGTGACGTGATAGTGTTCATCCGCGGAGAGACACTGTCAGGTAATAGTGCCCGTCGGGCAAAAAACCCCGGATCGATAGTGCCCGCCTGAGCGAAAAACAACCGTTTTGTGCAGTTTTGAGCTAAACAGTTGAAAGAATAAATTAAAAAATAGCGAGAATTTACTCTCTATCAATTCTTTCATAACATATGGGCATGCACGAAGTAAGGAACGAAATATTTAATGGCAAATTCCTGTAAGTGTACAACAAATGCGAATGAAAGAGCACTAAACAATTTACGGAAAGATCGGTAAACCGACACAAATTCGTCCAAAAAATAACAGCCTGTTTACACCACAAGTTTAAGCTTAGCCTATTCGGTATTGTTACCTTGTATTTCCAAGAGGCTTGTCAATTCCAGCTTGAATCAGCACAATAAATATCGGTTACGAAGCTTTATAAATACGGCAGTTCGTCAAGCGTTTGCCCGCAGTGAAACCTTCGACTCCGTTCAGTTGTCCGTTTGACTTGTAAAATTAATATAATGTTCAGCTCCACAATTATTTCAGATCTTCCCATTTTGTGCTAAATCATTTGCACAATTTTCCAGAATATATGAATCATTAGAAGAGATTGAGCGAAGAAATAATCCGAAGACAACTTTTTGTCCTGCTTTCTTTTCATTCAACTGACTTGGCGGAACCCGCGCCAGGTTTTGCCGCCGTTTTTCATACTTATCACATAGCGGGCATAATTACTGAATTCTGATTGGCTAAGACAGAGGGCATTTTTTCTTAATCAAGGGCACTTTTTTGGTAATCAAGGGCATGATTACTTGATCCTGATTGGTCGAACGGCAAAATCCCTCGCTCGTAATTGGCTGAGCGCGCTGCACTTAGTTGGCTTCTTGACGGCGGGATTTTGAGCAGAATTTTCAAACACAGCGCTCGCTTGTACGTCGCTTCGGATTTTGACTTCAGTTTCCTGAGTTATTTGATGAGAAAGGAATGGAAACCAGGTGATGGCTTGAAACGAAATTCCCAAAGCTGAATCTCAGTGTTTCACTCGAAATAACAGACAATTGAAAAGTAGAAAACTTGCATCAGCTAGACACTTGACTAGTTTGCGACGAAATTCATTCATGGCGGCCAACTGACTTCTTCGCTTCACTTCTGTTATACTACGGGCTTCATCGCGTACAAGCCAGAGTAAATAGCACAGAGTTTGTTCAAAGAAAGAAGAAGGTCAAATTAAACAGGAGAAGCCTCTACAAGTTTGTTTGGACTCGTCGTTTGCTGTTTTATCGATGTAATATTGTACATGTTAAGCAGCTCGCATGTAGCGGAAAGCTTCAAAACATTCAAACAGGTAACTAGCTTACTTGGCTTGGATTGAGTGTATAAAGCTTGTTGTTTCTTTTTTCAGGATTTAGATTTTTCTCTTAAGAATTACATAACAGTCAGCGTTATCTTGTTCTGAACGTGAGGTTTTGCTTGATCTTGCTGTGCTTCTGCGTGATTTTAGAAAGGAATATTTTCGTTCCGCAGGCTGAATTAATAGCCGCACGCTGAAGGTTTTTCGAAAATTTTGCCCTTTATGTGATAAACAAGTAATCGCATTGTTCCCTCGTGCAATTAGAGATTAATTTCACTTGTATTTTCAAAGTTTTTACAAATTGCCCTCGTCGCTGCGCGACTCGGGCAATTTTGTAAAAACTTTGAAAATACTCGTGAAATTAATCCCTAATTGCACTCGGGCCCATGCGATTACCTATACAAATCATACTTCATTTAGATGGAACTGAAAAATCACTCAGTCGATTTATAACTTTTGAAAAAGTAATACCGAAGTTTAACCTAAAGTTTTGTACGTATTTACGAGACAAAAGTTGAATGCAAAACTATTTTTGAAGCTCCAAGCGTGTTAGAAATCGAAATGAATAAATTAATGAGGTTTTCAGTTTTAGGCCGCCGCACGGAAAATTTAGTGGTGAACAATAATGACAATAGAGTGTTTTTGTCTCGGAACTATCGCTCTGATAGTTGCCCTTGGAAATTTTATGTTCTAAAAAACTAGCATATTAGCCCTCGAACTTCGTTCTCGGGCTAATATTTGTTTTTTAGAACATAAAATTTCCGCGGGCAACTATCAGCCGATAGTTCCTCGACAGAAACACTCTATTGTTATATTAGTGTGCAGTGGCTGGAAGTCGTCTACAAAATTGCGGTTTCTTCTCGTTTCTCCGAAGTAACGAAGTTTCGGAAGAAGATTTAGAGTTAATACTAGACAATTGTTATGATTTTTACTAAAACAATTAGATTATTCGCTCTCAATTTCTATGATGTGATAGTTGATGAGGCCGTCATCATAGAAATCTCGAGCTCATAATCTAATTGTTAAATAGATCACAGATGACGTCAAAATGTGGTAAGAACAAAAAAGTGGCCAACGAGTCACTGATGTTCTTACCACATTTTGACGTATTCTGTGATCTATTACTGAACAGACCCACGGCAACATGGAATCTATTTGTTTTATATAATTTTGGAGATATTCGCTTCGGATTTTCACTTGATTGTACGCTAAATAAGCCGATAAAAATTATGTCAACAGACATCGAGTTTAGGCCACAGTGTTTTCATGCACTGAAATAAAACTTTGTGAAAACTAAACGGCTTAAAATAAACTACAGCTCAACTCAGCAAATGTTTCGAAAAGCAAATATTTAGAGACTAACCTCTATTCCGCCCTGATATGAGGAAAAACAATCTGAATTATTCCAGTCCAAATCCCGTTGCAGAACGATAATTCCACTAAATTTCTCGGATTCTGTTCAGCCGATTTAAAATTCGTATCAATTGAACTACATTGAATTTCCGACGGAATATTTCCAGTTTGACGAAATATTTCTCTGTTTTGAGCGAAGGATTTGTTGGAGCAGGCAGGGCGCCCGCGCGTTTTCCCGCTTCGTGACGTCATTCGTACGTCTGTACTCTAATAAATAACATATCTAAACCATTCACGGCGCGAGTTTTACACAGTGAATTATATAAAAAGAAACTGTCAACATGTCGCTGAAAAATGATCTTATCCGGCAAGAAAATGTTTTCCAAGAACAATGTAGCACTTCACACCGGCAGGAAGGTTTTCGCACAAGGAAGAGATCCAGGAAGTCGTTTTCTTCCTCACTATACTTCTGATTTAGCCACCGACTTAAGTTGTTTCACTCTCGATAACAATGAAACCAAACAAAACACTTCTCTCAATAACTAATGGAATTGTGGTTATGAGCGAATGGAACAAAGTAAGATGCGCAGTTCCACGTGCTCTCTCTTTCTCGACAGCTAGGCTCAGAGGTGAGTTATTTCGTTGCTCCGGTTTTTTGCTGCTACGCGCTACCCGTCTAAGACATTTAAGTCAAAATCATACCCTGCGTATATATTCCCCGTTTAAGACAAAAAAAAAATCGTAAAATATATAACCCGTTCAAGACAAAAAGAAGACAGAAAAAAATAATAATTATTGGGGAGTCTCATCCCCGTGGGGAAAGGTTTCAAAAGAAGATCACTGACAGAGAAACCTGAAGGCGGTGAAACGTGAGCGTTCGCGATAATAATCAATAATCGACAACTGAAAGTTCGACGAGGTCGAACACAGGCTGTTCTATTAAACGACAGCTGCCCACTTCGCCAGTGGCTGTTGGAGTTAACGTAGCAGATAATTATTATTTTGCATTGGAGCCAGTGCAAACACAGGTAGCCCAAGCTCTATATATGAGTGATAAATTATAAATGACCTGACCTTTGTTTCAGCTGAGCGGTATTTTGAGCGTCACGTAACCGTTGCGTAACAGCGAAATTATAAGGGTTTGTATGGGAGAAATCGTTTTCCTTTTGAATTTAAAAAATATGAACGATTTTTGAATAAAAATCACTCACCTGAACTCCTTTGCTTGTCTGTCTGTGTCCTGTTTGGTTTTTAGGTCCATTGGAAGCGATTTTAGGGGTTTTTTTTTCACTCTTTCTCCCTATAAGGATTACCCTGGGTGCCAGAGGTTATTATTTTTTTAGAGCGGCGAAGCCGCGACAGCGAGGCGCAACGCGCCGAGAAAAATAAAACCTCTGGTCACTCGAGTGTTCAAATTCATTTCCATCCAATTTATGGATCGAATATCTTACCAAACCGGTTTTAACCTTGGGGGGCCAACCGCCGCCAACGCGCATCTGTTTGTTTTCATTAAATCTGACAGCTGACATATGATCATCGCACGTGGCGCATCGATGCGTGAAAAGAAAAGAGCTTTCAACTGTGATCTCAGATCTGTGAGAGATGGCGAGTTTATTCACCGGAGTTTCCAAAACTCCGGTGAAAAGTTTGCGTGCTTCAGTAGATGATTGTTGTCGCGTGTGTAACATGAATTTCGCTACATATGGCTGTCTAGGACGGTTTAATTTGTTCGAGGGGAAAACGTCCAAGGAAAGAAATGTGGCCCATGTGTTGGGATTTCCAGTCAACAAGGAAAGTAGTAGTCTCCTACGCAGCCGTTATTTGTGTCGTCACGCAACGCTTCTCCCCACTAACGGCTGCTCAAACCTTGACCACATTCCTTTGCAGATTTAAGCCAATCACAGTTGCAGTGCCATTTTCGGAACTCGTTCCCGCCAAAATACACCAATCATAGATTGTGTCTTATCATGACCTTAGTGTCGGAAACGTCAAACGCACGCTAGTATGCCGCCTTTTGAATTTGACGCACACCAGACATCAAAATAAAACACGGTTTTACTGAAGAAAAATGTATGATATGAAAGAATAATGTCGAAAAAACTTCATTATAATTACAACAGACATCCTAGTTCAAGAATTGGATCGATCTAGCAAGTTTTCGGCAAACGGCAACAGTCACGTTCTTGCCGATAGGTGTCAAAGTTACTGCGGTCAAAACAAAAGGAAAGGAATGTGGTCCAGGTTTGAGCAGCCGTTAGTGGGGAGAAGCGTTGCGTGACGACACAAATAACGGCTGCGTGGGAGACTAGGAAAGTAGCGTATCGTCAGTGATATGTATCAAATGTAAAAAGGGAACTAGAAAAGCTCGAAACGCTGGAAAATAGCAAGAATACATTTCGTCAAAAGGCTTTGGAATCCGCTACGGCTCAAAGCATAATCAACAGCGTTTCTAAAAGAACGCAAAAAGCTGTAATCTCGATCGACGTCCATTGTTGTTTGTTTCTCTGAAAACCGGTTTTTCATACGCCTGTGGCGAAATATTTTGGTCCAGCCAATCACTGCTGCTGTTACATCGTTAACTCCCGGCAGAGTCTGGAAACGAGTAGGAGTAGCCAATCAGCGACCTAATACAAATTCTGTACTGAATTATCGCATGGAAACGAATTTGAATACTCGAGCGACCAGAGGTCAGTCTCGGGAGCTTCTTCGGTCTTCTTCTAACCGCTTTCGTGGTTTAACAGTCGACAACTGACCTCTGGAGCCAGGGTGTATAAGGATATATATAGGGAGAAAGAGTGAAAAAAAAAAACCACCCTAAAATCGCTTCCAATGGACCTAAAAACCAAACAGGACACAGACAGACAAGCAAAGGAGTTCAGGTGAGTGATTTTTATTCAAAAATCGTTCATATTTTTTAAATTCAAAGGAAAACGATTTCTCCCATACAAACCCTTATAATTTCGCTGTTACGCAACGGTTACGTGACGCTCAAATTACCGCTCAGCTGAAACAAAGGTCAGGTCATTTATAATTTATCACTCATATATAGAGCTTGGGCTACCTGTGGTGCAAAAAGGTCGTCCTGGAGTACGAGTCAGTAGCGGCAACAGCGACACTCGTTGTCAAGGTGTTGACGTGAATGCAATTAAGCCACTAATTTAATGCGATCAAAAGATATACGGTCGAGTATTTTTGGCTCCAAACAACTCAATGAGTCATGCGATCAAAATATATTCTTTCGTGTTTTTTTCTCTCGGCAACGTAAAAATCGTCAATATAAGATTAAACATCAACGAGAAGGCCTTGCTTGTTGAGAATGTAAGCAACGACTTTTGTTGTTCGTTAACTCGTTGGGTGCTCCATAAGGAGTTGCAGATGTTTTATGAAGAGCTTGTTTACATGGGGCTGATTGCTCTTTGTAAAACTCTAAGAAACAGATTTCTAAGGAGTATCATTAAAGTGAGCGTATACCTTCACTTAACTGATAACGACATTTTTGAGACTTAGGTTACACAATTAACATATAGTAATAAACCAGCGTCATGTGTAAACCAGCGTCATGTGCTGTGCACTCAGTGAATGAATAAGCTTCCGAAGTGAATGAAGAAACTTCCGAAAGAGTAATATTGAATCTGCTCGCTGATCTTGCTGTTTGGTAAGTTTTGTTGCGTTCAGTGGTTATAGTTCATCCGAAGAAATAAATTATATTTCCATTCAAACTTCTACTTATGCGCATACTGTTACATTTTCCTTTCCCCCGGCAGCATTTTCTACCTATCAGGTATACTAGTATATTTATATTGACATAGGACCATACTGTTTAAGGTTGACAAAGATCAAACTCTCTATCCCATAATGCAACGCGATAAATGATATGCAAAATTTCATGCGTCACGTGAACTGGAATTTTTCACTGGCTGCCGTTGTGCGAGGATGATCGAGGTCGGAGCTTTCAGAAGTATAGTGAGGAAGAAAACGACTTCCTGGATCGTTTCCTTGTGCGAAAACCTTCCTGCCGGTGTGTATTCAGTTTGTCACGAGCGTGGGACAAAAATCTGAGTCCCTGACGGGATTTGAACCCATGACCTAGTCCAGTTCTGGCCCCTCTCTGTCACGCAACGCTACGCATGCTCACGATAAACCAATCACAGCGCACCTTAGCTCACATGTGACTTTTAAACTCGACAAACCGAGCCGAGAAAGATAAAATAAATTTGGTCGCCATCAGTTCCTTCAGTGGAGATTTTAAAACTAAAATACTCCGCTCTTCCTTTGACTTAACACCTCGCAAATTATCACAGGCATGAAGGGAATGTGTAGGAGAACATATTTCAGTGTTATCTTGATCAGTCGGTATATTATCGTTCACGTATTAATCGCTTATATGTCTTATATGTCAGCACGTTTATAATTGTATGTTCTCGCGTGATCAATTGTAGCCTAGTTGTTTCGTCGGATACGAATGCTGTTATTTTAGGCCCAGTTCAGACGCCGTACTTCACATGAGCCGAATCAAATTCGAATTTAGGCCGACCCAAATTAATTTAGACCGACTGAATTAATTAAAACAAGAACCCCTGAAGGGATTACAAGCGGCCGATTTCCGGGGGGGGGGGGGGGGGGGGACTCCCTTATTTTCGCTATATAGGAACGTGCAGCTGGACAGGGTATGGTTTTTGAGCATTTTGGTCTGGAACAGGGTATACCAAAAGGCATTTTTGGGTATCAGGGTATCAGTTTCCCAGGAGTTGGCACGAAGATCGGTAATTGATACTCTGGCTATATGGGTAGATGAAGTAGTCAGACGAAAGGAAACGCGTAGGAGTGTTAAAAAAGCTTTACAACTACAACTCGCAGTGCTGCTTAGTAGTTTAGCCTTTTAGGTTAGAAAGAAAATCGTTAAGAATCGTCCGGAATAGGGTATCTTTTTTCAACATTTAGTTTACATGGAGGGAGGGTGACCCGGGTACCCGGATCACCCTCCCTCCATGTAAACAGTAGCCTGCGAGCGCAGACGTATTTCCGGCTCGAGTTTCCCCGCCGGAAATACGTCTGCGCTCGCAGGCTATGTAAACAGGCCCTTAGTCTGGAACAGGTTCGCAAAATTAGGGTTGTTATAGCCCAGCGGCACACCCCCACCCAAATTTTTTGGGAGAACCCCCCCGGGCCAATTTCACCTTGAGGGGAGAAAGAACAATGCACCCCTCCACCCCCTCGGTCAGTTTACTCTGAGGTTCTCCCGCCAAATCTAAGAGTCAACTTCGAACCTGCGTGACGAAAAACGTGACTGGGTGATGCAATATTTTGGCTAGCGTAAGTTTGAGCTTAGGTCAAGTTTACTGTGTAGAAAATTTCAACTCTTGTAGGAAAAGTGTGAATGTTAAAACCTTTCACGACAAACGATTAATAAGCTTATTCCAGACTTCATAGGTTAACTTTAAGATTACTGTGTAGAAACTGAAATATATATCTAAATGCCATCAACTAATGACAAATAGTCATTTGAAAACATACCTTAATTTATCTTAATACCACTAATCCAAGGACACTAATCACGTTTACAAAAACATATACCACGGGGTATCGTAACTGCGATCAGGAAGAGAAATCCCAATGCGGATTGCTTCATGCTCATAGCACAATACCTCTATTGCATCATCTTTACATGACCAGAGATTGCGTCATGTCAACCGTGGGATCGAATAACGAGAAAAGGTCACACAACAAAATTTAGCACATTTTGCAACAACACTGCTGTTCACTGCTGTGGGACATTTGTCTTTGCTTTTTCCAATGCGATTACTGTAATAAACTAAATACATCTACGCACTTACACGACACTACAGAAAGAATGTGGAAGAGAAATTCTCTACTGGCTAATTTTAGACCGAGATGCGATAACATCATGTCAACCGTGAAGAGGACTAAGGCTAGCGACATGAAAAAAAAGTCCATTTCTTGAAGCGGCTCGATGCCCATGATGCATCGGCCGCTTAATTAAAATTAATTTGGGTCGGCCTAAATTCGAATTTGATTCGGCTCATGCGAAGTACGGCGTCTAGTGAACTGGGCCTTAGTGTGCGAGTTCTCTTGTAACAAATTAAAACCAAGCATGTTTCGGTGGAGCTCTCCCACCGAGCGAAATAAACCTTCTGTATCGCGTATAGTGGGAATCTCTATTTTAATCAACAACAACTGATCTTAATTTTCCTTTTAATTTGTCCAAAAATGTTTGAATCGCGATACAAAACTAAATTCGATTTTGAGACGACAGTTACGGCTTTATAATGACGGCGTTGGGAGAAAATATATTCCGTATTATACGGAGGCCCCATTAGGGGTTATAGGGATAAGGGATATTTGAGAAAAAATTATAGCGATACGGGATACTGAAGGAAAAAATTATAGAGATACGGGATATTGGAAAAGATATATTGGGATATTCAACGGGAACTTTCTTCACAAGATTTATTAACGTTTCAATTAATCAAGATTATTTTCAAAAGAAAATAATCAAAATAAAACAAATTAACAATAATTAATGGTAATACTGATCAAAATGGACCGATATGCTGCCGGTTTGTACATTTTCGGTCATTTTCATCAACTTTCGGTTCCTGTTGTGGTGACCTGTGACACCTGTGGTCGAACTGGGTGGTTACCTAGCAGATTGAAAACTTTTTGCAAACTTTTTTGTTACCGGGAAATGACGTCACCAGTATCGTCATTATATAGGGATACGAGACCACATAATTAAGGGGATATGGGATATTTAAAGAAAAAGTTAAAGGGATACGGGATACCCAGACCCCCCCTAATGGGGCCTCAATACGGAATATAATTTCTCCCAACTAGCCGTCATTATAAAGCCGTAATGTCGTCTCAAAATCGAATTTAGTTTATAAGATTGTAGTTGGAGTAGTTTTGTCCTTTACACAAGAAGAAACAGCCGAACTTACAGCATCTACAAATACAGGATCGTATTCAGGGAAACATTTCTCGATACTTTTCACTGACCGAGGCGCCCGAAGAGATCGAAACATCCGTCATCTTGTCAGTATAAAAATACAAGCGCAGTAGCGATCAGCTAAGAAGCTGACTAACCGTTGAGCATGCGCAGACAATTGTCCCTGGACCCTCTACGCGAGCGTAGCGTTGCGTGACAGAGAGGGGCCAGAATTGGACTATACACTGGTCGGATGCTCTAACCAATGCTCTAACCACCGAGCTACGGAGTATCTCATATGGTGAGCGGTCATATACTACCGTAAAGTTGCGAAAGTAACGACCTTCGAAAGGAGCGACCCACCGAAAGTAACGGCAAAACGTTGTGGCTGCTAATAAATCCCAAAAGTAGCGAGCCCCCGAAAGTAGCGAGACCAAGATTTCTTTAATTATACATTATAAATATATATTTTTTCCAATCAATAGTCAAATGTATAAGTAATAATCTTCGTGCAGTGTCATATTAAACGTGATCACAGTAAGGCACTTTACAACAAGGGAAGCTATCGATTATGCCACAAAGCATTAATTTATTTCATGTTGCGCGGTGTAAAAACAAAACCTGTATAATTGCCCGAAAGTAACGACCCTCCGAAAGTAACGACCCCCCGAAAGTAGCGAGCCCCAAAGGCTGCTAATTCCAATTAATTTCATAAGTGACACGCGTCCTCTAAGCAATGTCGAAAGCGTCATGTATAGTAATAAATGTGAATTACATGTACTTTGTGTTTATGTTGTGCTACAACTGTATTTTTGTATGTTCCTGGAGCGCAATTAAAACAATTTCAACGAGTTACAGTGGAACCTCGATATAACGATACTCGATATAACGATGTTCTCGGTATAACGATCAACATTTGACAGCCCGGCAAATGTTACAGTAAATGTATGGAGAAAACTCCCGATTTAACGATACTCGATACTAACGATATTCCCAATATAACGATCACAATCTGGCAGCCCAAACGTAAAATTTACCCCGATATAACGATAAAATCAATCATCGCGCGAAATTAACACTTGAAAAGATATGAAAAAAATCCTTTAGTTCTCATTGCATAAGGACTGTAACGTGTCTGTCAACAGCTTGTTACGATAGGGATTACAGTGCATGAAAAATCAATTATTAACAATACCCCGTTATAACGATATTTTTGGCTATTTCCCCGAAAAATCGTTATATCGGGAATTCGTTATTACGATCTCCCGATATAACGATCTAATTTGGTCAGTCCCTTGGAACATCGTTATGTCGAGGTTCCACTGTATGTCGCTTTTTATGAAGGTCAACGTCAACCGGAAAAGCATAACTCGTTTAATTTGACTTTCCAACTGCAAGTATTTGACCGAAACATAAATGTAGGTCCTAATAGTCCTTGCACACTGATAAATTATTTCACTGCGCCACCGATAAGTCTAATGCACGATACATGCCCAGTTCCCTTTATGAAATGCGCCTGCAGTGCATCATGGTAGTTGTATTCCGCATTACAAATTCAAAATGGCGGAGAATGAACGATTTACAATAAACACTTGTTCTAGTATCCATTTAAGGGCCTGTTTACATGGAGGGAGGGTGACACGGGTACCAGGGTCACCCTCCTAGCCGGGCTACTCTGGGAGGGCCAACGTTTCATACATTTCTTTACAAAACACACTGAAGTGTTTACATGATAGACTGGGTCACCCGCCTACCCGGGTCACCCTGTCACCCTCCTATGCGGGCTATCTTTTCTGCATGTAAACGGTCATCCCAGGGTCACACTCCTAGGCGGGTTATCTCTGTTGACTTGAAAACCCGCGAAAATGGCGGAACAAGCGATAAAACAGCAAACTCGCCGCTATAGCCTTTCTTCTTGCTGCCGTGTTCGTTATGTAGTGCTTAATAAATCGCGCCGTTGCAATAAAAAAAAGTCCGCCAAAACATGAGCCCGCCAAAACACAAGAGCCCGCCCTGGTACATATACCCGGGTAACCCTCCCTTCATGTAAACAGGCCCTAAGTTGCCAAAGAATATGTGTTATGTTAGTGTAAAATTATATATGTTGCTTGAATAAGTCGAAAGATATAATCTGGTAAATTAAGTTGACCTAAAATCACCCCTTTCCCTACACCATTTGGGCAGTTTTCTCAGTCAGAGACTCTTAATTTAACCCCTAAGAGGTACAGCAATCATCCTTGTCACTGTTATACCAAAGTCTCCTCCCCGTTAAATAAAACTCCAATATATGGAACACCATTATTACATGTAAGTACTAAATGAAGTGGTTTGCCGACACATGTTAATATTTTGAAAAATAAAGGAAATGGAACCACCCTATTGATATTGAAAACCAACTCTGTCACATATCCATGTGTCAATAAAAATTGTAATGGTGGACGTCTGTAACATGATAATTTAGTTGGTAATGTAATTTATTTTTTTCTCAGGGCGCGAGCGGGCGGTATCCTGCGAATCCTGCAATCTGATTGGTTCCGGGAGCGGGCGGTATTCTCCTATCTCTGACCACGGTCACGGTAACCGAGGCTTCACGGACCATTTCAGCAACGCGCGAAGGTAGAAAATTTCGCTTAGCTTTTTAAAACTGCCAGAATGCGTTTAATACTGTAAGACCAACAAAAACATATTAATCAAGCCAATATTGGTCCCGGGAGCGGGAAAAATTGCCCGTGAATCCGGCGGAGACCCGCGGAATCGTAGCGTAGGCATGCGCTACAAGCGAAAACATTTTAATTCAGCAACGTGTGAAGGTCGATGCGAAGAAGCTTTTTACTGAATTTCTCGCATTATTTTGCTCTCTTATCGTTGTCAAGTGAATGGAGAACTACGCAGTGGAATTAAAGAGCTTGCATTTCTTCAAAAAGGCGAGTAGTCATTTGATTTTAACCGACAGAATTTAGTTTTAGTCAAGTTTGTTGTTCGTTTTTGGAAATCAGTTTTACGTTCAAACTTGCGGGTTTTAAATTACAATTCACCGTGTTTAGACTCAATTCCATCGTTTTAATTGTTTCCTTTTCGTTTCTCTGTTTTCCTAAACAAACCTTCCGTTAATTTTCATTCAATAAATAACTTTGTGGCTACCGGTATTCCCGTTTATAATTCTCGGCACGTGTCAATTTTATGCCGTCGGCTTTGAAAGAGCTTATGCAGGCGAAGTTTGTCAGGGCTTCGCATAAAATGAAAACTGCAAACTGCCACCGAATGGCAAAAATTAGATTTAACATGTGAAATAAAATTGTAGTATACGTAAAGACTGTAACTGGGAACAGTTTTGCTCGAAAAATGCTTCAGTTTCATGATATTTGTTTACGGCAAGAGTAATGTATGGAAGATTTCCGAAAATTGTCGTAGAATTTGACGGCGCCGGCTTTGAATGGTTTTTGTGAAAATGGAAATAGCTTCTCGTTTCAGCTGCTTTGTGATGAAATGCCGCTCTAGTCTCCATTTCTGTAATTACATATTTGTGGTGTAAAAATTACTCGTCTGAGTTTCTTGTTACTTGGGTTATTTCTTCGGTAGTCTTCTGAGCTACATGTACTAGCGCGCGTGAAAAACAGATTTTGCAAAACAAGCCTGAGATTTCAATATTTCTTTATCAAATTCAAACGAAGTACGAAAAAAATAAAAAGGTTATTGGCCGGCCTAGGTCGGTCCGTATTGAGAAAAACTGTGCCCTTGGTCTTGAGTGCGGCCCTCGGGCCGCACTCAAGACCACGGGCACAGTTTTTCTCAATACGGACCTCCCGGCCGGCCAATAACCTATATATATGAGAGGCGAAGGACCGGAGTGGTACCGTAAATCATAGACCAGAGTTTCTTTGATTCTCTCTTTAATCAGGATTTTGCAGAGTACCCTACAGAAACATGTGTGGAAAACCATCTCATATACTCATGCTCTAGATATTTCTTATATATATTATATGTAGGTGCACGACTAAAGTTATAGAGCATCAATGTCCCACATACACACTTAACTCAACTAATTAAGTTGAATGCATAAGAGTTTGACCAGTATTGTTGGTGTTGAAACAATATTATCAAAGGCGATCGACGGGTGCAGAAAAAAGAACTTCGCTGGTATTAGTCAAGCAAGGCCTAATTATAACCAGAATTTTGTCGACATCAATGTTGGACCTATCACACATTTAGACTAGAGGTCATAAAAGAGGCCAAAACAGTGATAATTAGCAGCAAATTTGTTTTGTGTGTTCATGTAACTGAATAACCTGCATACATTTTGTAAATTACTCTTTCTTTATTGTACGTCGCTTCGGAGTTTGACTTCAGTTTCCCGAGTTATTCGATGAAAAAGGAATGAAAACCGGGTGATAGCTTGAAACGAATTAAATTCCGAAAGCTGAATCTCAGTGTTTCACTCGAAACAACAGTAGATTATTTCAGTTAAAAACTAGAAAACATCAGCGAGGCACTTGGCGAGTTTGGGACGAAATTCATTCATGGCGGCCAACTGACTTCTTCGCTTCACTTCTGTTATACGGGCTTCGTCATGTGCAACCCAGAATAAAGAGCACAGAGTTTGTACAAAGAAAAAAGAAGGACAAATTAAACGGGAGAAATTAGCTCTACAAGTTTGTTTGGAGTCGTCGTTTCCTGTTTTATCGATGTAGGATTGACATGTAAAGCAGCTCGCAGCGGAAAGCTTCAAAACATACAAACAGGTGAATAAAATTACTTTTACTTGGCTTGAGTGTAAGCTTGTTATTTTTTTTTATTTTCACGACTTACATAACGTTATCCTGTTCTGAACGTAAGGGTTTGCTCGATCTCGCTGTCATTCTGTGTGATTTTAGGAAGGAATATTTTCGTTCCGCCGGCTGAATTTTAGCTTCGCACCTTGAATGTTTTGCCCTCTATGTCATAAACAAGTAATCGCATGTTTCCTCGTAAAATTAAGGATTAATATCACTTGTGTTTTCAGAAGTTGCAGAAATTACCCTTGTCGCTGCGCGATTCGGGCAATTTCTGCAACTTCTGAAAACACGCGTGATATTAATCCTTAATTTTACTCGGCCCCATGCGATTACCTATACTTATTTATTATATAGACACGAGTGTTTTACTGGAAAATAGACCACTCGTAAAATTCATACGAAACTGCATCCGGGACCCGAGTGGCGTATTTTCCATATCCTAGTGAGGATATCGATGACGTCATTTCCCGCTTTTGCATGGCTTTTTGTGCAAAGCTGCCAAACTCCGGTTGAAAAATGGTGAGCGATAGATTCATGAATTCACTGAAGCTGACATGAAATCGTTCACTGAGGAGTGGGAAAATGCTAACACGAAGAAGAAAACTTCATATGACTTAAAATTATTCAAGAAGTTCCTTGCAAGTGAAGACGAAAGGAGAGAAATTCGGAAAGTCCAGCCACCGAGCCGGAAGAGTTCGCGATAAAGTTTGTGCTTTTTAGGTCTTTTGTCTATATAATAAAAAGAAAATTACACGGTGGCTTGAAGATATGAATTTTATTTTCGCGTGGTAAATACAATATTTTACTCACTCGCTGCGCTCGTTCGTAAACTATTGTTTTTACCACTCGAAAATAAAATTCATATCTTCGCGCCGCCGTCTCCTGCCGCCGTGTAATATCCTCTATATATTTTTATTTGCTCTTTTCATATTTTTAAAATATTTTTTTTATAATATAAAAAAAATTCGTATTTAAAAAAATTTTGGTGTTCCGGGGGTTGTTCCGGCGTGTTCCGGGTGTGTTCCGAGGTGTTCCGGGCGTGTTCCGGGGTGTCCCGGGTGTGTTCCTTGTTTTACATACACCCTACATGTATTTAGAAAGTTCGAGATGACATTTCCATCATAGGAAACCCAAGCATAATATTTGCATATCAATGTATATTGCATTTTGAACAATAAATTGAAATTACTGAATAAAGTTCAGGAAACATTACATGGTGTTGTTTGCTATCCTTACAATGTGTTTAAATGCAATTTTGAGCGGTTTTAGTTCAATTTACCTCACCATGTATAATACAATGACAAGGAAGGAGTGTTCTGGATGAATAATTAGAATAACAATGGAATCATCTAATTCACCGTTCGACCACAGGCGGCCCAAGCTCTGTATTAGATTACCGGGACGTGACCCTTGCTTATGAGCGGTATTGTGTTACAGAGATGCGATTTATAAGGGTTTGTATGTGAAAACAATGGTTTTGTTTTAAAAGGTAAAAATTCAAAAGCAAACCTATCTGCTCTCGGGCACTCCGAAATCCAGTGATCGGCCTTGTAGTTCTCTTAGCAGTGGAAACCCCCAAAACGATAACTCGCCGAAATCGCGTCAAATCGGCCTGAGAAGCGGGCAGACAACAAAGAATACAACACAGCAACAGGGTCAGTTCGGGCCATATCCAGTTCTGGATACCTGATGACGTCATCAGTAATGGCGTCTTGGGACCTTATGGAAAAACTCCATTCATCCCGCTTTCTAAACACCTAGCGTTTTTGTCCCTTGTGCTTATCCCATAAGACTGTGCGGGAGTATAAAGGGACATCTAAGCAACACATCAAACTAAAGAAAGATGGCGTCCTTCGCGTTGGGGAGAAGATATATTTGCGTTGAAAATCGATCAAACGTGTTAGTTTCGAAGGCCGCGTTACAGCGTTTGTCGTTGGTTAAGTGAACATTTAAGGTATGTAACAATTTTTTTGGTTCTTAAAAAAAATATGATGAGAAACTAGAGTAAATTTACTTCATTTTGGTCAAAACAGAAGTCATATGCACGATACTTTTGTTCATATGCACGGCCGTTGAAAATCTGTGATCTGTGTAATTTGGGCGCCATGTGAAATATGATCAAAGGGTAAGTTTACGAGTTTCGACACCACCGAAGTGATCATGAAAAGTCGATCTAAATGAAGGGATATAAAGTTAGAGAGAAGTCGTAGGGAATACTATTGGTAGTGTACAACATTTCTTAAACAAAGCATTCACCAAGGCAAAGTGAAATCTGTTCATGGGTTTAGTGTACTTTAATTAAAAATACAATTAAAAATCGGTCAGTATAAAATGCAGAATGCAGACTGCAGATTGCAGACTGGGTATAAAATGCAGACTGATACCAAAACTGTCAATTCGTGTTATTCGCGATTTATTTTCAATTTTTAACTTACCGGAGTCATGC
Organism: Desmophyllum pertusum; assembly: GCA_029204205.1. Taxonomy (NCBI): domain Eukaryota; kingdom Metazoa; phylum Cnidaria; class Anthozoa; order Scleractinia; family Caryophylliidae; genus Desmophyllum; species Desmophyllum pertusum. Next base: position 203,229 of record MU827329.1, read on the forward strand.
AATCGCCTTCTGAGTTGAAAACTGTCACTGTCTTTAAATATGGGATATATTTTCAATGTTTAACTTGTACATTTTGTACTAAATACGTTTCACAGCTTACCATAATAAGTTCAAAAGTCTATAAAATAACGAAACAAAGGGTAGCCCTTCACAACAGTGTCACGCAAGCGCTTTTTCAAGTTTGTCTGCCGCGAAAAGTTTCCTTCTTGGCCCATTCTTTAAAAAAGTCATCGACATTGAAAGGCTATACAGTATTCGTTTTCTTTGGCTCGATTTGTTTGCTTTCTTTTCCTTTCCTTTATGCTCAGTTTTCCGGCTGGCGTGTTAATTTATAACAACATTCAATTTGTTTTGATTTGACCCCGGGTTTGACCTATTTTCACAATATGTTTTTGTCACTAACTCAAGGCGATGATTACACAAGACCTGTACTAACCAGGCACAGAGGTCTATTTCTGAATGTAACAGATTAAATATTTCGTGACTGATATAAACTGAACACCGGGCATGGGCCAAGAGGGAAACATTGGCTGGAAGATGAACGTGTGACTCTGAGGTAATAAAATTGAAAATAAATCGCGAATAACATGAATTGACGTTTTCGTATCAGTCTGCATTTTATACCCAGTCTGCAATCTGCAGTCTGCATTTTTGAGTTATTTTTTTTCTAAAAAAAATACTCTTAGCCGGCGGTTTGGACGGACAATCTTGCTGCCATGTATGTCACACCAATCAGATTGGGGCTACTATGAACAACCAATGAAATAGCTGATTCTAATATCCGAGTAAATCCGAGTAGATATCGATTTTTAACAGCCATTTAGTGACGGCCATCTTTGTTGATACTGTTGTTGATGTTTAGAAGAATGGCGAAGAGAGCGGCTACTGCGATGTACAGGCTTTCTTTGTACATTTCGTCGTTTTTACGATAAGTGGTTAAATTGAGGAGATAATTTGAAATGTGCTTTAGGAGTTTGTCATGATCTCTTCATCAACAGTTGATTGGAGGTAATGGCTCCGTCAATTCCAAGCCCGCTCATCCCCCCCCCCCCCCCCGGGCATTTGTCATTTTTTGTCAGGAGGTTGAAAATTCCCCACGGTGGGGTCAGCTTACATGCACAAAATCCCCACGGTGGGGCTTCAGGAGCAGTGCAAATGCCCGACCCACGGGACAAGTTCAAAAACGTTTTTGAGAGGATCGAGGAATTTAAAATCTAAATTCCAAGCAGGACTATTAATGAGGGACACTATAATTGTTCACAAATACATAGCTCTTTATTTATACCTGTAATCATGATTTTTGGAACATTTTTTCATTACAACTGCAAAGGTGTTGATGTCGAAGCCGTTCCGCCATCTTTGACATCTTTGGTTCGCACGTGGAAAGCCGAGAACGGTGCAAATGTTTGCATATGTGGAGTGGGGTAGGGCTACGGTACACTTGAAAAGTGCGGGACTCAAACGAGGTTTAATATCAACTCAGTTTTTATATTTTTCTATCGGGGGCAATCAGGAAATTTTAAATAAACAACAAAACGTGTACGTCTTTTAAAATACGAAAGATCGTGTTGCCTTTGACAATGCCCCACCCCCGGGCTGCCTGGTTATAGCAAATGCCCCACCCTAGGGATGGAAAAGTTGTAAAATGCCCGACAAATGCCCGGGTATGGAAAGCCGAATGGTGCAAAATTCAAGAAACAAAAATAGCTTCACGTTCAACAAACTTCCTTTCAACGCCAAGAGATATTTCATTCAAGCTCAACAAAATCAATTCATATTCAACAAGTTTCTTTCAAGATCAAGAAATATTATTTCAAGATCAACAAAATTAACGTCCACGATCAACAAAATTGAAATCAATTCACATTCAACACGGGCAAGTTTGTTTCAAGATCAAGAAATATTATTTCAAGATCAACAAAATTAACTTTCACGATCAACAAAATTGATTCACATTCAAGCTCAACAAAATCAATTCACATTCAACAAGTTTCTTTCAAGGTCAAGAAATATTAAGATCAACAAAACTAACTTTCACGATCAACAAGTTTCTATCGTTGTCAACAATCTTCCAAACGCTGTCAACAAAATATCTCGTCCCCAGGGTCTTCTCTGCGAAGAAGAGCTCCTTGGGGACTTGGGTACAAATCTCGGTCGTCCGCCTCGTGCAAAACAATATGGCGGAAAGCTCCCCTGAACCCAGCGGAAGATTGGAGGAAATTGTGCGAAGATGTGTTCGAGAAGAGTTAGTAAATTCAAGAGGAGGAAGCTCGATACATACTTTGGTAAATAGAACGAGAAACTTAATCCAGTCCTCAGCATCGTCTACCGCAAGAAGGCTCGGCGGCGAACCCGGTCGATCGACGGGACCTGCAGAATTTCGACCTGCTACCTCGACAGCTTTGTCAGCATCTGGAAGTGACAGGTCTTTGACGGGACATCCATTACGGAAAAGAAAAGCTCCTGCCACAAAGCTAAAGGTACAGGTTGTACCAAAGACAGTTTATCTACTGGATAAAGTGATTCATGAAGCTGATTCTGACGAGGAAGATGCAAATCATCATGATCAGGAATATATTATCAAAGAGGAAATGATCCTTGTCAAAGGTGAGTTTGATCTCTTAACTGGAGCCGAGGAACAAAGTATTCGCGAAGAACTTAAAGAGGTATTTCGTATAAAATACCCTTTAATATCAGGGAAAGACTTTGACTTTGTCAAGAGAGACAGAAACACTATTACGACACCAGTGGTGAAAGAGAACCATTTGTGGGACTTTGCACACGTAAAACATGTTTGTGGCTCTGGTAAACTGTATGTCAGATTGAATGTCAGTAAGGAATTGATTCAGGGCTCTTTTGACGATAATGAAGATGACTTACCAGCTATGTTGACCCCCGTTAACGACGGGCCCATTGTGTCTGCAGACTCAGCAATTATACCACCAGCTTTGCCCAATGATATGCCATCTACATCATCAGGTACAGCAATGATAGATGAGAACATTTCATCTTTGAGAGCACTTTTTCCTGAGACACCTCGTAGTGAAATAAGAGATGCCTTAATCGAATATGGTTCTCTTAATTTAGCAGCAGGGTATTTGAGTGAGAAAGCAGCACCCACAAAGCAAAGTGTGAATTTTGCAGATATGGACTCTACTGGGGTGCTTAAACATCTCAAGTTGCAAATGAAGGGATATGGTGTCGCTGAGAAAATTAAGGTTGACAGAGAAGATCTGGTTCTTGATTTGTTTCAATATTTCAAGGACCCCAACTTTAATCCAGAGATGCAGATTAAAATTCAGTTTAGAAGGGAGCCAGCAATTGATACTGGAGGAGTGCTCCGTCAAGCTTATGAAGATGCTTTCCTTGCTTTAGCAATGGGAGATGCAGGGATCAAGATGTTCCAAGGCCCACCTGAGCGTGTAATCCCCATTTATCGCAGTGAAAATGTCCTAACTGGAGTTTTTGAAGTTCTTGGGAGAATGGTAGCCCACAGTCTTGTCCAGGGTGGGCCAGGCTTTCCCTATTTGGCACCAGTTGTATACTGGTACATTGCAACTGGAGATTTGCAGCAGGGCCTGACAAGGGCAAGTTGTGTCGACATCCATGATGGAGTCTTGGGAGACTTTGTCACAAGGGTAAGGCACATGTACACTGTAGTTGTCAGCTCTCAGCATTTTATTTACATGGTTGCATTAAATCAGGAAAAATGTCAGGGGAAAAAGTGCCTTTTAGGTCAGGTAATTCAATATCTGATAAAGGAATTTCTTGCCAAAATCAGGGAGTTTTTGTTTTCTTATATGTGACAACCATGAATTAATCTTGTTGAAAGTTGGGAAAATGTTTTCTGGTAAATAAATTATTTGGCATCTAGAAATACATGCAGCCTAGATTTAAATTTTAGAATGCTTCTGAGAACAGAAATGGTGGTTTATGCTATCAAGTTATGAGTCTAGATTAATCAGGGGTGGATCCAGGAATTTTAGAAAGAGGGGGCTGTATAAATTTCTATGAAAGACAATCTGGGCGTGTTAATGCCCATTCAGAGCGCTTTTGCACACCTTTCTAGGGGGTCCGGGGGCATCCCCCCCCCCCCCCTGGTAAATTTTGATAATTTCAGTACTCTGAGCTGCAATCTGGTGCATTCTGGGCGCTTAAATTTGACAAATGCCAGGATCCCATATTGAACCAGAAATGCTGAAATATTTAATAAAATGCAGTTGTGACATCTGACATCCCAGATGCCTATTTCTGGCCATTATCTCAACACTTTAATGTCAAACTGTCTAAAACTTAGTTTAAAACACGGCAACTAACATCCCCTTCTACGTAGAAGCAACAAATTGAATATTTTTCTCGGGCATGCGCAGAAATCGAAATTTCGACATTTTTTGGGTTTGAAAAACACACCTGACTTTAGGCTTTTCTTTTCCTTTTCTTTTTTTGCCCTTCTTGCTCTCCTTTTCCTCTCATTTTACTTTGTGGTTTTGTTGGCCTTTCAGTCGTCTTTGTTCACGTTGAAAAAGTTTGAGCCTAAACGTTGGGAAAGGGGAATTTTTTTGACAAAGAGGGTCAATGGTAGTGAAGGTCGCGTTTATGGTGATTTTGGAGGAAAAAATCCAAGTTGTTTTGTGTGTATCTCTGGTCCAATTTCATTTTGTGCTCGTTTAGCCATGCTTTGTTAGACATTTTCCAACTCTATCCGTTGATTATCAAAGACATCCTCTGGTGTGAAAAGTGATGACGTCACAAGTGGTACAAGTCTGTGGTCTCCTCTAGTCAAAGTGTTAAAGAAAAAAAGAAAAATATATTGAAGAAAAATGTATCTCAAGTAATGAAAGCAAAAGGGGGGCCATGGCCCCCTCGGCCCCTCCCCTAAATCCGCCCCTTTTAATAAGATACCTTTTGTGTTGTGAGGCTTCAAATAAATTTAATTCTTATAACCCAAAATAATATTAGGGCAAGGTATTTGGAACATTGTACCCTTAGAATGACATTGTAGAGTGATTTACAGATAAGGGAAGCTACAGCATCAGACATTGATGTCATCAACCAGGAAGAGGAATTCTTGCAGATTATGCAAAACTGTGGAGAAAGTAGACTTCTCAGGGTAAGTGTTGTGATCAAACAAAAACATGTCTCATTTAATAATCATGTTGTACATTCTGAAAATATGTGGTCATGTTTATTTGTTGAACCATTAGGTTCTTTTGTCTGCTATTTAATATTTTCACTTCTCACTAGAGCCTTGAATATCATTACTTAAATTTATTTAAAATTGTACAAGTTAGTTTACATTGCCAGTAGGCCTGTTTTTATTTTCTGTGGTTATGCTCATGATCCTATTTGAGAAGAACCAAGGATATTCAAAATATATTTTGCTACACTTTTTGATGGGAGAGTAAACCTGCACATTCAAGTAATTTAAATAATTATTCATTCTGAGATTTTTAGTAAAAAAAGGCCTATTTCTCTCACAAGTGACAACAAATTGATTACTGCATTTTATTTCCCTGCTGAAGCTCCAGGAGTATTACATCACTTCTAACCAATTGCAACTTTGTTGTACTTTATAGGAAGGCAACAAATTAGCAGTTGTGCAATCGCTAGTGACGCATGAGGTACTGCTGAAACACAAAGGAGCACTTGACCAGTTCAGAAAGGGATTAGGTATCTTGGGTGTGCTGGAAGAAATTGAAAGAGCCCCAAGGAAGTTCGAACACTTGTTTGTTCATCAAGACAATGCAATTTCTTCAGATTTTGTTAAATCTTTGCTTCGCTTACCTAATTCAACTAATCCTAGTGTAGTGAATGTCACGCAGATGCTCCTTAGCTTTATTGACAATGCTAAGGAAAATGTTCTTTGTATGTTTTTGGGCTTTGTTACTGGTTGCAAATCAAGTACCACAGCTTTGCGTCCCGGTTGTGTCAATGTTACTGTAGAAGACACTCCTACCATTTTTGATCAACATGCATGATGGATTTGAAATTGCCATTAAATTTCAATTCCAATGTACAGTTTGATGCATGTGTTAATGCAGTTCTTGGAAGCTCATCCTTTTCTACTGTTTAATGGTGTACTCAGTTTGAAGTACAATGTATTGCCAAACAATCATTATGTTATCACAAAATAATTTTCCATGCTACATTATATACGAAATGTATAGAATTTTCATGTACATGCTTGTTGTTGTTACACCTGACTTGACTTTATAGATATCATATCTGTGTTATGGTTTTATTGTGACGTAATTTACGTTATGTTGTGGCAATGTGGTAAGAACCACTTGTTATGGTATAGGTTATTGACCTAAGATATACTCCAGGTTAGTGAAGATTGTTCATTTTACTGATTGCGTTATGTGCAGTAACCTTGCAAACAAAATTAATGTTAAAGTTTTCAGAAAAGTCAGAACGGTTTGAGGTTGAAATATTGTTCATTATTATATGACTTATATTATATATTATACTATTAAATGTTGTATTTTCAAGTGTTTCGATTGTTTAGCAGTTGGTTATAAAGCTTGGGGCTCTATGAATTATGTAAACTGGCTTGTGTCACAAGCGGTAACATGGCGTTCCATGCTCTGGTCAGCATATGCCCATCCAAAATTCTAAGGGGTACACGACAAAGTACACAACATGCTAAGACCAGGTTCTCAGCAGCTAAGTGTCAGGTCCGCAGAAAAGAAAATGACTTTATAACTTTCTCAAGCTACTGTAGGTAACAATATTCACCTCCTGACCCAGGCCCCCTGGAGCTGTTAGGTCATTGACTGGAAAACCTGGCACATGTGTCCAAAACAGTGCCCCCCCCCCCCCCCCCCCCAGAAATGTCTGGTCGCTAACAGCTTGAAGGCTGATAAGCCCGGATCTGATAGGGTTTATTTTGCTGAATCAAGACAGAAAGATGATAGGTACTTTCCTCTGCGCTTTATTGTTTTGAAGCCTACAATGTAGTTAAAAAAAGCAATAATTATTACATGGTAAATAATTTTCAAATTATTCATATAATTTGCTCATGTTTATGTCTCCTTAAGATCTATGTTATAATTTCTACTCTCCAGCCTGCAATAGAAAAAACAAAGCCTCCTGGTACAAATCTATTCCAAAACTGTCAGAATGTTGTAAAGGATCAACATTCTGCCTAAGCAAAATAAAAGTATTGTTGTTTAAGTCAATATTGACATCATCAACTTCCACGGTGGAAAGCCCATCATCGCTGGGCGTAGGTGCAAATGGATCAAACCCATACCATTCAAGGTATTCAATGTCCCCTCCGGATTCTACTATATCAGAAATGCCAATGAGTGAATGATTCCTCATGTCGAGCACCCCATTCGTCCACATCTGAAATGGACACCAGTTGCGCTCTGTTCTCATAGGGTGATGATTCCATGCTGAGGCAAATGATTGGAGGGCCCTATTTATTCTGGGGGTGAAAATGTAGTGTAGCACAAACTTGTGTAAACTGTTGTTGCGCTGAAGCATTCCGGATTCCTCCATGGCCTGGAACGTGTAGTAAAAAATATGACATACCGCGCAAAACACATCCCGCCAGAGACGCTCGATACGTTGATTGTGCACTGATGTTCCGGCCAGGAAACTTCCTCTATTTGGACCGCGCACCTCCTCCATTAACTGCCACACACCAACATTTTCTCCTCCACGATCACTCCTTACTCTTGAAGGCCAGTGATAGTGCTCAGTTGCAGACTGAAAGAGGTGAGTAACAGTATCTTTTTTGTTGTTAGTAGAGCAATGAAGATACACTATCAGCCTTGAGAAGCCGTCTATCCCCCCATGTATAACGAACCCCAGTTTACGAGGCTGTGATGCCCGTCGATGTGCCACAGACTGTTGGGCCCTTGAACTGAATAGGTTCGTCTTGAAACTACGACCGCCCATCTAATGCGAGAATTCTGAGGATCTACTCGGGAAATACTTGCCCTTACCCTGCGGCGTTGTAGTCTGAAGCCAAGTGACTTGAGATATCCATGGACCATAGAACATCCCACAAGAGTCCCATGTTCTTCAATAAACTGCTTGACATATACGTCCACCAGTTCATCAGACAATGAAGAAAATCCTGTAGTTAACTCTAAACCATATTCAACGACGCGTCTTCTTATTGTCCACCTTGAAACGAGAAGCATGTCTGAAATTTGTTTCCAACTGAAACCAAATGATCGCAATTCCAAAATTACTTCCTCGCTGATTTCAAACTTTGGCCTACCAGGCCGACCTTTACGCTCGACTTTTGGAATTTCTAAAGAGTAAATCGCCAGGCTAGTACAGGGAGAGGCTGGTTCACTTCTTCTTGCCCATTCTAAGAACAAAATACGAACGTTGTTGAATATTTCGCATAGAACCGAAGCACAATCTAGTCTTCTCTCTACCACTAAAGGTATGACTTGTTGAAGAGCGAGAAGGGCTGACTCCATGCGAATAACAATATTTTCTTGCACTGAAGTATCCAACGAGTCGTAAAAACGTTTCGTAATCAGTTATTAAACACGCCAATTCTTCAAAGAAAAGCTCCCATTCTTCAGTTGTTGTCGCCATGTTGGTAGCCATCTTGATTTTTTCTTTTGGCGGGTAAATACTTCCTCGCGCAGTGCATTATGGGATGTTTTATTTTGTTGACAGCGTTTGGAAGATTGTTGACAACGATAGAAACTTGTTGATCGTGAAAGTTAGTTTTGTTGATCTTAATATTTCTTGACCTTGAAAGAAACTTGTTGAATGTGAATTGATTTTGTTGAGCTTGAATGTGAATCAATTTTGTTGATCGTGAAAGTTAATTTTGTTGATCTTGAAATAATATTTCTTGATCTTGAAAGAAACTTGCCCGTGTTGAATGTGAATTGATTTCAATTTTGTTGATCGTGGACGTTAATTTTGTTGATCTTGAAATAATATTTCTTGATCTTGAAAGAAACTTGTTGAATATGAATTGATTTTGTTGAGCTTGAATGAAATATCTCTTGGCGTTGAAAGGAAGTTTGTTGAACGTGAAGCTATTTTTGTTTCTTGAATTTTGCACCATTCGGCTTTCCATACCCGGGGGGGGGGGGGGGGGGTGGTCGGGCTTGGAATTGACGGAGCCATAAATCTGGTTGGGTCGATTTTATTCAGTAGTGTTGTGCAGTGTTTCTGTAAAAGTTTGTATTTTAGTGTGATTGTCGTTCGATGCATCTAGGTTAGGTGATTTAATACATCACTATACGTTTGTGATGGCTGTTCATTAACTTCAAAGGCAAGTATCAAAATACTTAAAGTTGTCGAAGACGTGATTTCGTAAATTTTAGCTCGGACGTAAATAGTTTCAGAAAGTACGAATAAATCCGGTCAGTGTATTAACGCAGAGTGCGAACTGCATGCAGACTAAAGTGTGAAATAATGGAAGCATGCTGTATATCAGATTATATACAAGTTGTGAGGATTAATTTGTGGCGAAATGAGAGGCAGCCGGTCAAGGTTTTGAAATAGCCAGTAAATGATCGGCAGTGAGACTTGGAAATTTTCTATAAGTAAAAAGAGTTAAAAAAGAGAATTATAAATCGAAAGCCGGTCGATCACAAAGCAAGCGAAAAAGTGAGACCAAGTTAATTTTTATACAAATTCCATCCTATGATATCTTCGAACTACGAGCGGGCTAGTACGTGCATGTAAAAGCAGCCTTGTTGACTTTTTAAATCGAATTACCGACTGACCAATCAGAAGCTTTGTTTCCCGCGCATGTATATAAAAATAGACATAGACTTCCAGTCCTGTTTCGAGCACGGAATTCGAGAATAAATCAGTTTTTAAAAACCTCAGTCATTTGAGATTTATTTTTACTTCAGTTCGAAATATTAGAAAATAACCTTGACTTCCAAATGTGTTATTTTGGGCTGCATGAAACAGTGAAAGAAACGCCAAAATTCGTCAACGCAGGTCGATTTGCGACATCCTTGCGACCATTAGCCACCTACGCAGGGAAAGATTGCGTGACGAGCCCAAAGAGCGTCTGCGTAGGAGGCTATGCGACCGTCGAACGATCAGAAATTTGAAGCGAAACTGGCTAGTCACGCCCAGATTGCGTTACGAGCCAAAAGAAAGTCTACGTTGCGCTCGTAGGAGCTTGTGTTCCCAGATCTATTATTGGTCATTATTATAAACTCTGTGTTGCGAATTACCATCAGTGGCAGTTTAGATGGCAAGGACCTGCCGAAAACTTGAGATCTCAGGGACACAAATGATACACGGTACAATCTTGTGTCGGGACGTTTAATGTGCTTTACCTACTGTATAATATTGGAACACGTTCTCTTTAGTTTCCAGATCGCTTGAACGCGTTCCCCTTAATATATATGGAACGCATTATTAGCGTTCCACTTAGCGTTCCTTTTATACCCGGGTTTTATAGTGCTCCACTTTGCCGTTCCTAGAACGCGTTCACTGTTGCTACATACTTGTACCTGTACAATCCCAAGTTAATTATAGAAATATGTGCAATTACTGTGCTACTGCGATGTACAGGCTTTGCTTTTACATTTTGCTGTTTTCACGTAAGTGTCAAATTCTTGAGCTGGTATTTCTGTTCTGATTAGACTTGTGCACTTGTACCGGTACAAAGTTAAGTTAATCATAGCCAATCAGATACCTGACGTTGTTATGCGCAAGTGAAAAGACTATGCGACATTGCAGAAATGAAACTGAAAATTTATGGTTATGATGCCTCTGTGGGGGTCGATTTCCTACAGCATTTGTCTTTGTTTGCTCCCAAGCGTATAAGATCATGCTGTTGTTTTCCTCGCGAACATGTAACATAATACTACATGTATTGTTGTTTTTTTCCGAAACCCATGTAATATGGTAGTTTTGTTTTTCATGTGATAATTTATCCCAACCTTATTACATAAGCTATTTTTTGCGTTCAGTTTGAATATTGCCTGTTTTCACTCCTGTGCATTTATTCTCTTCTTATAGCCCTATCACGATCCATGCAAATGGGAAAAGAAGGATAAAATATAATTAATTTGGCATAAACAACAGGAATTTTATCACATACTTGCATGGGATGGTATCAAAACACACCATTTTGAATGCGCGTCGGTTAAAAAAATAACTCCCGCACGCCTTGCGTGCCTATGTTATACCTAGTCTGCATTTTATACCCAGTCTGCAGTCTGCAATCTGCAGTCTGCATTTTATACCTAGTCTGCAGTCTGCAATCTGCAGTCTGCATTTTATACTGACAGAATTAAACATTAAAAAAAATAATGGGAATTTCAGTGAAAATTCACAGAGTGGCTCCTCTCTTCCACTCTTTCCAGATCGAATTGAAACTGAAATGTTGGTTTTTGTGGAGGGAGGAAAACCCTTGGCCAAGATATGATGTCGGGTCCGAGATTCGAACCCGGGTCGCATTGGTGGGAGGCGAGTGCTCTCACCACTGTGCCATCCCTGCTCCCCATAATTCCTTTAACACGGCCATGCTGATTGCATTCATTTGGCTGGTCAGACCCACAAGAAACAAAGTCTACAATGTATACTACTATTAATTTCCATCACTTGGAATGGAATGGAATGGAAACTTTATTGCAACTCCCTACAAGGGTTTTTCAGTTACATGACTACTTATAACTTAAAGTGCACCTAACCCCAAAAATTTTTCTTCGCTTAAATAAATCTACATGTAATTCGAAGCATTTCTGCGAAAAAAAATTTGGATTCGGTTGAATCCTCGATTTTCTATGCTCTGCTGAAGTCACGTTCGATGTGTTGCACGACCGCGTATAGGGAGTCTGGAGTCTGGTGCCGAGTTATGACGTCTACTCGGGAACCACACAATATAGCGCCTCTGTCATTTCTCTGTATTTGTTTGGGATAATTGAACATAGAAGGGATCATTTCTATGTCTTTTGGGACTTAAACTGAATAATTTTGTTTCGAAATTGTGCGTTCTTCATCTTCGGAGTCAAAGTTAAGTTCCGATTCGAATTACTCCGAAATAAACTTCATTTCTGAAGTAGAAATCGAGCTGGAATCGACGCGTGATTTATACATAAATATGCGTTCCTCAATCAATACTTCAAGCGGCAATGAGGAAGAAATCTTCGCAGATGAACCGCTTCGAGACCTGGAATGGACAAATAAATGTGAAAAGGAAGTCAAAGCGAATGAAGGGCCGAAAAGAAAGCTCAAGGACCGCTTAGATAGCACTGAAGAAGCCAGTCAATGGTAAGCAATATTCGTGTCACCTATAAACTTTGCTACTCCGACGAGCGTTTTAGACATTTATATGTTTGCTTTTTCGAGTATGCATTTCGTAAAGCAATGGTTATTCTGTTAAATGCCAGCTTTTCACCATTTAATGTTTGCAACAGCCAAGTAACCGTCGCAGTTGTAAGAATTCTCGCTCGAGGCTTTTGTTTAGATGCTTTCGTAGATGTCTGTTTAGCGAGGTTACAGTTTACCAATATGCCATCCAATAAAGCTTGTTTTGGCTCAGTTCTATTTAAGTATTGGTCCATGCTTAAAGGTTGTCTATCGAGAGTTTATAGAGAAGTGTATTAAGAGTTGCTTGAGGCGCAGCCAAGAGACAGTCGATCGATTGAAAATCGGCTTGCTCGCGCGCGGGCCTGAAAATGTAAGCCGCAGAAAACAAACTGAAAGGAAACAAGCCACATCACTACAGTTTTGACATCCAGAAACGTTTGTCGTTACTATTCCAAATAACCACCATAGTGAATCAAGTTAATTTTCAAGTAAAAACCGTGAAATAAATGACTTTTTCTTCCTCGATAAGCGAAGTGGGTATGTTCCCTCGGTGGTCCGCATTGATACCCATAGATGTTACGATCTGTACACACACGGCTGTCGCACTGCTTATTTCCCGGCCTCAGAAAATAACTTTTAGAGTCAAAATATTTTGTCATTTTTCTTATTTAGTCATTCGAAAGAAATTCGTCTTTGACTTACCTCAAAATTTCCTGAATTGCTTCGCACAAGGAAGAAATGTTGACGCCATACAGTTGCGCGATACTACGGATGAACGCTCGGATTCCACGCTCGTGCTACTGAATTTTGCCGGCTATGTCATTGGTAGAGATAACATTTGGTCGAATTGCTAGTTGACTTCGACCGGGTAGATTTGAAAATAGCCTTAGGAAGTCTACTGGAAGTGCGCGGACAAACTCCAGAGTTCTCAAATTTATGACTCTCCGCACAGTCCCACTTCGCTCATTTGAGTTTACAAAATCCACCGTCTTTTTCGTATGTTCTCGACCATCGCTTTAAAATGGTATAGTATACCTTTATCTAAATCTGGCGTGCTGCTGCAACGCCCAATAACGCACCTGGAAGGCGTTTCTACACACTTCAGTCTCGAATGTGTATCGCATCTTTTTTAAGTAAATGAGTGGACGCGAAGGATCGAACGTTCCCGAGTAGACGTCACACAGCCGCTAGAACTCATTCCCCTCGAACGCGGCCGTGCAACAAAATGGCGTCGTTTTTGGTGCAATTTTGGAGACTTTGTCGGGGCACAGAAAATCGAGGATTCAACCAAATCGAAAAATTTCTTCGCATTTAAGTTTCAAATTATAAGTAAATTCATTTAAACGAATAAAAAATTTTGGGGTTAGGTGCACTTTAAGGAAAGGCTTATGATTTATGTTCCAACGCAAATGTTCCATGCATTTATTTGTTCCTGGTCTTTAACAACACACTATCATGTTTTTAAATTTTTATTTTCAAATTACAGTAAAGGCTCTCGTAAGCGACCACCTCAGGAATTCGAAAACGTGGTCGTAACTAGAGGTGTAGCACAAAAAGTGGTCGCTTACGAGAGCTTAAAACAAAGGAAAAGACCAGTTGGAGGCTACTACATGTAGAGCTTGGTCGCTTATGCAAGTGGTTGAAACAAGAGCTTTGACTGTATTTATCATAAATTATGCCACATTTTGATTGGGAGGTATTGTGAGTTTTGCGTTGCTTCATGGTTAACCCAATGCTGACAGATTATTATTTTTTTTTTTAATTTATCCAGTTTATAAATTTGGTGGTATTCACTTATGGTTTCAAATTTTGCCCTGTGACTTGATAACAGATGCATCACTGGTGATGCCAAAGCCAGTTTAATGCCAAATACCTCACCAAAGTGGAAAAAATAGGCAAGCAGGTGGTGGTGCAGTCCTGCCATTTTTTGTTCCAGGGAACTTTATGTATAATTTTCTCTTCAAAATCAAAATTCACATGTAGTGCAAAAGCATAATAAAAAAAATTGAATTACAGCTTTCCCACACTCCAAGCAATTCTGCATGCTAGCTAAAGTTATGCATCTCCAAAGGAATTAATAAACTGACTGCTGTTATCTCTGTGTTGGATAACTAGTTTACAGTATCAGTTCACATACATGTATCAGCCACCCAATTATCCTGTTAGAGCCTGATCTCTGGCTACCACCCAATGAAATGGAGATGCAAAACAAATTCAGCAAAAATAATAATGGCACCTTTCTCTCTCCTTACTCATACCGATATGAACAAAATGACCTTAATCATGTTTCAGCCACATATTTGAAATAATATTATTGTAATATTATTTGTTCCAGGTCCTTCAATCGACAAAGAAACTGTGACAGGAGTAACAAGCTTTCCCTGACTGCAGGGCTCGAAAAAAATTGGAATTCCAACTTGCCCTTTGGGCAAGCAACTCTCAAATTTTGCTTGCCCAGGGCACCTCCCCACTTGCCCAGGTTCTCAAACTCATTAATTATTCATGAAACAAAGAAAACGAAAATACACTGGGTTATACGTGTACTGTAATGTGTTTTCGGTTTAATTTACCTCCAAAGTTACAAACTGGTTTGCAGGGTTGTCCCTAAGAAAAATGTATGTGCTTGTGCCTCTCACCAGAGACACAATCCATCGGCATACATGACGTATTCAATGGTTTGCACGGTTTGCATTGCATTATGGGGCGATTTTAAAACATGGCCGCTTGTGGAGCCGAAATAATCTTTGTTGACGTGTTTTGGCCTATATTTCTTGTAATGAAAGCAAAACAAGACCAGATAAATTGTTTTTTAACTTTAATTTATCGTGTGACTGATTTTATGGCAAAGTTAGAACTGAAAAAGCAGGTTTCCCAGCCTGGCTCGAACGGTAAGTTTATCAGTCACGGTCGCACAACCTTGTTTGCAGACGTAATTTTCGTCAACCTTCATCTAAAACCCTTGATTACCCCGACCAAATGTGCCTAAAATTTACTGTTTTGTTTCACAAAATCGTCATTTTAACAATGTAGTTGGCAGACGGCTTGCCTGGGCCCTTGCCCGTCGGGCAAGTGAGCAGAGAAAGTTACTTGCCCGACAGGAAAATCTACTTGCCCCGGACGACCGGACGGGGGTTTTGTCGAGCCCTGACTGAGATGCACATATTCAATGTTAAAATTCTTAATCCTATTTGTACTGGTTGGGACACAAGGTCAAGTTGTGTTAAAAATAAATTGGATTTTATTTCAATGCCTATGTTTCTGTTACTTTTATTTGTGACACCTTGATGTATTGGAGTAGTTTGGTGGCCACTCAGTGAGTTAATGCTGGCCAGCTAAACAATCAATCATTGCTTCTCAAAACAAATATTGAATGAAAATGTTCTAACTTGATCAAACATATTTACCCAACATTTTGTTCAATGCAGAAAACAATGTTCATTAATTTAGCTGGTCCATCCAAGGGCCCTTGTTGACACCAGCAAAAAAAAAAAATGGTTTAACTAGCCAACACAATGATTTACACAAACTTGCCTTTTCTGTTAGTTGGTGAAGGCTTTCATATTTTACCTGAAAAAGGATTATCTGCAGGGCATCGAAATTGGCCAGACAATAATACATGTACATGTATACTGTACAACAGGGAGAGATGTTTTGATTTGCCATGAAAATTAAACATAGCTAAATCATTACAGATTTGATTATAATGCTTGCACACACATTTGCTATTCAAAAAATTACACCAATAACCTATGAGATTGGTTTCCAACTGAATAGCTACCCGGAAATATATCTAATGCATGGAAGTACTTTGAAAAGACAGAGGACACTGGGCATTCAAATCTGGCAGTAAATTACCGATGAGTGGGACTCTCGAAGTCTGTCATGACCTCTGAGCATTCAGGTTTATTTACTTCGCTTTTCAAGGAGAACCTACTATAACTGCAAAGCCCAAGTCAAGCCAAAAGTACAGTAAGGAACAGGCAGGCCCGTGGCAGGGTCTTCGTTTCACTCAACCATGTTTATAAATATAATCGTGAGGCCGCAAGAGCACCGAGAGTTTGGTATTCAACAAATTCGCGCGATTCAACCCGCGTGCGTAAAAGCTGATTGAATGTTCGTTGAAGTTCTGTAATAACACCAGAAATAAATGGTATCTTCGACTGTTTGAGTGAATTTTAGATCACTCGACGACTGCCGCATTACAACATGGCCGCGACGAGAAAATATATCCAAGACCTTTACTCGAGCCCAGTTTCTCGCGGTCAAATTTGCTTTGTTTTGATTTTTTTCTCAGCCAATCACATAACAGGAAAACAGGTATCCAGAACTGGATATGGCCCGAACTGAGGGTAAGTCAACTCTATTCATAAAACATTTGAATCTTTACCTTTTAAAACAAAACCGTTGCTTTCCCATACAAACCCTTATAAATCGCATCTTTGTAACACAATACCGCTCTAAAGTAAGGGTCACATCCCGGTAATCTAATACAGAGCTTGGGCGGCCTGTGGCTTGACTCGTCTCGAAATTCCCGCACTAAAATAGGTCCCCAGTTTGACTTTTGATCGACGGAACAAAGATCAAAAGTAGCGTGACCCTCCCCATTGGGGCTTAAGTGTCATTGCCAGAGAAAACCGGGCAGGAGCAAAAGATCGAGGTCGGCCGTTTACCTTCATCTTTTCACAGTATAAAAGCTACTTGAAAAGATAAACAACGGTGGCATTTGCAGAGGTAGAGGTTGTTTTTTCTTGAAGATATCATTATCTCATGAATTTGGGCTCTCCAGCGGCCTAAAATAACCGAAATGTCGGGCAACTTTGGGTTAACCATAAAGGCAGTTAAAAAGACTTCAAAAAGTTCCGATTAATTTTGTATAATACTTATTTCCTTATTAGTTGAATGATATTTACTAAACGTCCTTTGCTTTAATACTACGTTTTTTACGTGGTGCTAAAAATCGTCGCCGAAACGCTAATGAGCTTGACCCAAATTTTAGCCATTTTCAGAGGGCTGTTTCACAAAAGTGCGGCAGTTTATTTTAAAAGTAAAATCATTCTACAATAGACTGCTGTACTGTTATTAAAATTCAGTTGAGTTAAAATTGGTATCTAGAAGTAAATTGGAGAAAACGGCCTCGGAAAGTGCCAAAAAAAATGTTCAGTCACGAATATTTCCCGCCAAATTTCTCTCGGAGGATATCATATTGAAGTTCGACTTCTTGCGATTGTTGTCCGTAATTGACTAAAAGGTCGTTTGAAAGTGAATAAACTTGTTTCCCGGACTTCGTGACAAGGTGCATGTACTTGACTGTCGATATTTACATTTTATCTCATTCTGATAACTCAGACGAAATTTGTTTTCACACATTCACAGAATTTTTTGTTACGTCACGCTGCATGGTAAAACTAGAATGTATCTACAGTTGGTCTTTTTGACTATAGCGAAACGTGTTAAAGGAATAATACCTCCGTTTCTATATCTTTATTATCTGATAAAGATCATAGCAAGTTATTTGCCTCCCGAGATGGCGTATAGAGAGAACCCAGACAAATAAGTGCCAAACTTCGCTACATTTGAACTCAGTGCGAAGTAATTACTTTTTGGCTTTCATAACCAAAGTAAAAATTAACGCCCAAATAGAACACAATCTCCATGCAGTTAGTCTAGTGAAACTCGCTGAATTAATCAAAGCGTCTTTACAATTGTAACTTTTCTCGACTCTCCGGTTTATGCCCGGTTTCTACTGCGGAAATCAAAATCCTCAACTTGAAAATATTTTATTTTCAAATCACTCAAAAGTTAAAGCCACCATAAAGCCTTTACTTTTCTCCAACAGCTTACTGATTGGTCGTCTTATTAATCTATTGTAAACAATTCGTGATTTTCGCCGAGTGACTGATCAAGCGGGCCAGATGTTTTTTTTTTGCGTAT
This sequence comes from Desmophyllum pertusum, assembly GCA_029204205.1. NCBI lineage: Eukaryota > Metazoa > Cnidaria > Anthozoa > Scleractinia > Caryophylliidae > Desmophyllum > Desmophyllum pertusum. The sequence continues at coordinate 221,427 of MU827329.1, forward strand.
AAACTACAAGAGAAAAGTTCAAATCAACTCCCTAAGCTTGCATTGTCCAAATAATAATAATAATAATAAGAAACGTTGCCATAATATAGTGACAAAACTCCCAGCATATAGATCATCTACCCGCTTCAGTAAGGTTGAATCTGGATGACCAAGTGGTAATTATGGCGATTACATGTACGTATATACCCAAGATGATCTAAGAGAAACATTCCCCCATACATGGAACTTTCAGTCCCTTGCTGAGATATTTTAATTAAGAGTACTACCTGATCGGTCAGTTCGAGTAACGAGATGTCGGAAATAAAAATAACTTTCACAGCATGGCTCAAAACTATTAATAGATTTAAAAAATTAAATATCTGATCATGAGTCACAGGGAATCCTTCTCTTAGATCATCCTCTCTTTATATACTGCCGTCTCGGATGCGCTTTTGTTTACAAAGCTATTTACAAAATTCCCAAACGAGTTGCGAAAGTCGCCTACCCGTTCTTGTTATTATCCTCGATGATGCAACATTTCCGCTCATGAAAAAATGGCTTAACTACCTTATCTGAAATGATCATCGCCATTCTGTTATGACTGTTATCGTAGCAAAGTAAAACTGGCATTCCAGTGTTTCATACTATAGTTAGCCATCTCCAAAACAACAACAACAACAACTCAGAGGCAACTTCTAATAATATTATTTTTATAGTCATGGAATATTTTGTTTTCATATTTTTTCGTATTTTTACTAGATACGTGTTAAGTAAATTGTGCAAGTTATTATAATTCAATTAAGTTTGTGGTTCACATGACATGTTCAAACTTGTTTTATATCAACCCTCAAATATTCATCAATAACAGTTTTAAGGATAAAAATTAGCGAGTAGTTTAACACAACGTTTCGATGTCGCCATGATATCATTTTCAAGTGACAAAATAAAAAATTCAAACTGTCTTAATATATACAGTGTGAGGTGGTAAAACATAACAATAAGTAACGTAATTAGCATTGTGCATGGTAACTATGTCTAAACAAATAGTTTTGCGCGGATGGAGTCAGATTGCGTGTTCATATATTAGACAGTTTGAATTTTTTATTTTGTCACTTGAAAATGATGTCATGGCGACATCGAAACGTTGTGTTAAACTTTTCTCGCTAATTTTTATCCTTAAATGTTTATCTAAGTTTAATCTCATTCGAATAACAGTTTTAAATTAAAAATACATTACCAATACTAATTTAGTAATTTAGAATACGTTTTGTTACATCGAAAGGCTTTATTTTAGAGAGGTGATCTCAATAGGTGTTGCGACATCTTAGCGGGAGTAAAAAGTGTATTTGTATGTTTTGATGACAGTGAGATACCGCTCAAGATAATATCTTTTTGATGGAAGTACCGCCTTTTTTAAATATTAGTTGAGAAGCAGACATTTACACATTTACACATTTCTTAAGATTTCGAAAAAAAACCCCGTTCAATTTGCATAATTGTGCCATTTCATAAGGTTTATAATCACAGATAAAACAAAAAAATTTGGAACAGTTAGTACACTACAATAAGTTGCAGTTACAAAGTTACATTTTGGTTACAATTCCTTGGAAATGAGAATCCCTTACTCGCCTGCGAAGTACCAGCGTACAGGCGCTAATTTTCCCACCTTTTGATGTATAAATACGTGGATATAAGATGAAGAAATAAAAACGTACTAACCTGCGCCGATAGGAACCACAATATTGAAAGCAACAAAAATTTCCGCTGACATAGCAGCATTGACACGTCTTGGGAGATTTACTTTTTTCTTCGGTCCTTTGTGGGTTGGGTAGCAGCATACTTGTCCTTTCCGGCCTGACCAATCGATCGTAAGGTCTCTTCTATGCTTAGGACATATTGTCATGGCCTGCATTTCCTCATCGCTTACACCAAACAGACCAGCACGGTTTAAGTGACTCGTTGACATCAGTCTTTCCTCGACCACGTTTTCCGCTGATTCCCAGACCAACAAGGTGAGAAGTCATATCTTGTTTACACGCTAGTAGCGGAAGAATGACTGACCCGAGTGCACCCGGACTACATGGCGACTCTTCTGATCCGAAAGAACAGTACATGTTTATGTTTTAAGCTTAAGAAAGAAGGACTAAACACTTGTCGTTTGAGAGGTCTGACCTTAAAATACGCGACGCGTCACGCGTTCGCTAAAGTGGAAACTACACAATATTTGTAAACAAACTGTTTGCAATATTTGTTCAGCTAATTTAGAATAGAGTCTGATGTCTACAGATAATTTGCTTACAATTTGTTATTCGTGATAGTCAAGAGACCATAGAACTGAGTTTTATCATGTATGTAGCGTGACTTATATATTAATGTAACAAAAAACTTTCGCGGGAAAATTCAGCTGAGTGTCTTACAGACATATTGAAATGTAAATATCGACTCTGCAGTTTGAACTCTATTCCGAATACCGTGAAACAAGCTTACTTACTTTCAGGCAACCGTTCTAGTGAATTACGGTCTACCATCGCGGGAAATCGAACAGCAAAATATTTTATCAACAGATGAAAATTTGGCGGGAAATATTTGTGACTGAACATTTTTTTGGCACTTTCCGAGGCCGTTTTCTCCGATTTACTTTTAGATACCAATTTTAACTCAACTGAATTTTAATAACAATACAACAGTCTATTGTAGAATTATTTTACTTTCGAAATAAACTGCCGCACTTTTGTGAAACAGCCCTCTGAAAATGGCTAAAATTTGGGTCAAGCTCATTAGCGTTTCGGCGACGATTTTTAGCACCACGTAAAAAACGTAGTATTAAAGCAAAGGACGTTTAGTAAATACCATTCAACTAATAAGGGGATAGGTATTAAGCAAAATTAATCGGAACTTTTGGATGGCTTTGAAAGGGTCTTTTAAGTTAACCCAAAGTTGCCCGAAATTTCGGTTATTTCAGGCCGCTGGAGGGCCCAAATTCATGAGATAATGATATCTTCAAGAAAAAACAACCTCTACCTCTGCAAATGCCACCGTTGTTTATCTTTTCGAGTAGCTTTTATACTGTGAAAAGATGAAGGTAAACGGCCGACCTCGATCTTTTGGTCCTGCCCGGTTTTCTCTGGCAATGACACTTAATTACATTGGTGTCCAGTGCTAACCGCGCTCAAGCGGGACGATTGTGATCTTCACGGATATATTTTGAAACGCGATATGAATTTGTAGAGCGTCTAATTCCTTTGGATAATTAACAATTATACCATGAGCCCGCGTTGGATACGAGATGATAGATAGCCAACGAGCGCGAGTTGGCTATAATCATCTCGTATCCAACAAGGGCGAATGGAATAATTGTTTTATTAAAAACTTTAGTAACTTCAGGTGATTTTTAGGGATTTTTCAGTTCGATTAAATGAAGCATGCTTTGTATGAAAACGGCGGCAAACGTCTGGCGACCGGCGCTGTCTTCGGTCTGTGCGGTAAACAAGCTGAATGAAAATGGAGCTGCAAGACTGAATTTTCTTCGGATTAAATATTCGCTGTTTCTTTTAAAGTTTCGTATATTCTGGAAAATTGTGCAAATGTGGAGCTGAACATTTTTCATTTTACAAGTTGAACTGATGGACAGCTGAACGGGTTGTTTATACGGCGAGCAAATCGTGCACGTCTGCGGAATAATTTGTGTTGAGACGAGCGAAACTGAGCCAGTTGAAATCAAGTTCACTGAAGTAAAGAGCAAAGGAAAGAGTCAATATCTTCATGGATGGAGAGAAAAAGAGTGACCTTCCAAGATAATTTCACTGTGGAGTGATCCGCCGGGCTTTGATTGTACCATTACCAACGCTTGACGAACTGTGATATTGTTTTCAATGCTTCGTCTCTGATGGATATTTAACTTATTGTGCTGATTTTAAAAGCTTATTCCAGCTGGAATTAACAAGCCTCTTCGAAATACAAGGTAACAATACTGAATAGGTTAAGCTTAAATTTGTAGTGCAATTCATTCATTTTGAACGAATTTGTGCAGATTTGTATTGGTTTCCGGACTTTCCCGTAAATTGTTTCAGGCTTCCTTTTAAAATAGTGCTCGTTCAGTTGCATTTGTTGTACAATTTCAAGCATTTCCCATTAAATATTTCGTTCCAAACTTTGCTGCATTTTCTAGCAGTTTTGTTACTTCGTCTTCAGTCAATTCTGCCGTGAAACAATTTTCTCCGGCGGCCATTGTTCCTTGGAGAGAGAATAAAATTCAGCTCTCTTTCTCGCCGATGCGTTCATGGTATAAGTATAGGAAATCGTATGAACGCGAGTGCAATTCGTGATTTATGGGCACGAGTGATGTTTTGAAAGTTCTCAAAATTGCACGAGCCGTTCAGTCGGGGGAATAAGTACCAAATTTGGTCAATCTTCGTAAGCGCACCCGAAGAGATTCCGATTCTTATTGTCCAATCAGAGAACAGTGCGAACGCTTTCCGAAGAGACTGTTGTTTAGCTCTGTTGTTTTATATTTACAACATGGCGCCCGTGCATGGCATGATCTCGAACTTCAGATCACTAAGTACAGACCTAAGAACAGTTGAACCGCTCGACAACGGCCACTATGGGGCAGAATTATTAACTGGCCGTTGTAGAGAGGTGGCCGTTGAACGTTGAAGGGAGGATTCAATCGGAGTATAAAGTGTATGAATCAGGACGCGTACGATCAGCGCACAGAAGGGACAGAAAATCCTGGCCGTTTTAGAGATCAGGACCTTAGTGGAGGTTCGACTGTATTAAATTTTGTTGGTAAACAATAGCCGTTTTCCGTAAGACGACAAGCAAGTCCTCATACGTAAAGTGTGCAAGGTAAGCTTTTTTTAATACTATGGAATTCGAAGGTTTATAGTTGCTGCTCAGTTTCAGCCTACATGTACGTACAGTCATCTCTCTTCTCTATCTTTCTTTAATTTTCTATCATAATTTTACCTGTCAAGCTATATCTGTTCTGTACTACCAGGTACTACAGTTGACTCGCGATCGCGATGTTGAAATTATGCAAACCCAATCGGCTATTAAACTCGATCCAAAATCATATCGATTTCACTCCCGCTTACTCGAATAAAATTGGTTTCCCTTACAGGTCACTCACCGTCTTACTAATTTTACCCTCCATACTGTAGTAACTCGCGATATTATTCTCCAGAACACTGAATTTATTTTGAATCATGTAGCTTGAAGTGCAGAGTGCAGCATCATATGTGTTCGGGAAGTGGAGTGTTTTTCGTTTTTCGCAAATAGTGATGTGAAGCATAGAAGCATAGGAATACAAAAATGTATGTTACATGTAAAACGTTTAGAGCGATCTCTTGCAAGAGAGCACTGTAATGAAGCATGACTGTAAAGAAAACACTACTTTATCCCAATTTCCAGTCATTTGATGCCATCTCCTGATAACTCAAATCCCTTGAAGCTAGGTTGAGTTTATCATGAGTCAGTCAACCGTATTCCCTATTATCTCAAGAAGCCTCTGCGGAGGAGAGAAAGTTCATATCATGCCTGAGTTCATCATATTTATAGTTTCCACAATTAGCACAACAGTACTAAATCTACAAAGTTGTTCATTTTTTATTTAACAAATAAAGAAGCCAAAACCATGTATTATACTGTCATAAAACACGACAGGAATTTGAGAACACGAGAGAAATTTAGAAAACACGAGCCGCAGGCGAGCGTTTTCTAAATTTCTCAAGTGTTCTCAAATTCCTGGAGTGTTTTATGACAGTATAATACATGGTTTTGGCTTCTTTATGTGCTTTAAAATATAGATTTAACGCGCGCGAAACGATAAAACACGGCTTTTCTATGATTTATACTCTGATAAAACATGGTTTTTAACCAATCAGAGTGCGTGCATTTTCCAGTCTATGTTTTAATATTATTTATGTTATAATATTAATGCAATGTTTTCATAATGCATCAATCAGTGGCTTCCCCCAGGGTGTCACCCCTGGGGACCCTGGGGGATTTGTCCAAATGCCCAATCAAATCCTGAGTCCCTGTGGGTCCCCCGGGGGTGATGCATAAAGCTAATACATTTTCATCCTGGAAATATGGGACATCCATTGATTATCAGAACCCCTTCCCAGCCATCTGTTTTGTTAATATTGCTTTTCATAGCGTATTTTCAAGAGAGAAAAAAGACTGGACCCCCTTTACACCGGATCAGATCTTCGCTTTTTATGAAAAGATAATTAAGTTAAAAAGGCATCAAATGATTGTTATATCAAGCGAGTCATTTTCATCAAGTGGGCCATCCATTTTCATCATCAAGGGAGTCATTTTCATTCTCTCCTTTGGCTTGAAAATCTCTTTAATCGAAGGTTCACCATTTGTAGATTTGTGTGACATGTGGTAATATTATTGGTGCATCATGACTTGTAAAATTAATAATTCTTCATGTGATATTAATGAGCATAATTAATTTTTTTATGTGCTATTACTGGACATATAATAATATAATAAATTCTAATTTCATTTTTTAGGTGCACAGGGCAACAGACGCTAGCTTCCTGTACACCATCTCAAATGCTCACGAGACACCAAAATTATCTATGTATGTTTACCAATCATTGTGTGTGAAAGGTATAAGTCTCGTGTTCATCACCTGTAAACTTCCACAACACTGTTATTTTATAATAAAATAAAATATAAGTTGGCTGTTTTCACTATGTTGTGCATCATGAAAAAGGTTTTCTTTGTATTATAATATAATTGAGTCTATTTTGATGGGAGAAGTTGCAGTCAAAATAAGGTGCTCCCTGGTCTGGCCCAAGGCACCCCACAACTCAATCCCCAAAACTAGATCGTTCTCCTCTTCTTGTACTGTCTGACCCCACTTAAAGCATCCCCCCCTACTGTCCCAACATGTCTACCAAAGAAAATCAACACAGATATTTTTATTTCGACAAAAGTATACATGTTTTTTCTTACATATTAAGGAGGGGGTGGTCAGAACCCTCCAATCGACATCTCTCAAGTAAGCTTCAAAGGATAGGTAAAGTAATTACTGTATATCAAGTTTGATCTATACAATTTTTCTCCAGATACATTGACAGTCGAAAATTATTCTCATTTTTGTTCTTGGGCAAACTTTTTAACCTACAGTCGAACCCCGATTAAGCGGTCACCCTCGGGGAAATGGCAAGTGGCCGCTTAATCGGGGTTGGCCGCTTAAACGGGGTTTTGTTAGAAATTAGCATAAGGCGTGGTATGAACATCACTTTATCTGAATACAACATGGTTGGAGGCTTGTGACAACTGTTGTTTGAATGTTTTAATCATTTGTCACCTATTTCGGCCTCGGTATTAAATTGTTGGTGGCCGCTTAATCGGGGTAAAAACAATAGGAAAGCCAAAAGGTGGCAGCGGCCGTTTAATCGGGGTGGCCGCTTAATAAGGGTTTTATTTACAGTATTATACTGAAAATAATTTCAGGACTTTGATAAGTGGCCGCTTAACCGGGGGTGGCCGCTTAATAGGTGACCGCTTAATCAGGGTTCGACTGTATCATTTTTTTCCCCTTTGTATTCATTTTCTTTCACTGCATTTCAATACAGTCAAACCTCTATTAAGCGGTCACCCTCGGGAAATAGCCAACTGACCGCTTAATAGAGGTCAAGCGATTTCCGGGAAATTGGTAAGTGTCGACCGCTTAATGGACGGTGATCGCTTAACAGGGGGCCACTAAATAGAGGTTTGACTGTATGCAAAGTTTTCCATAACACTATGTGGACCGCCGAGGAAGCACCAGCCCTATAAATTTATAAGGAATTTTACGCTTTTGTTAAAAACCGGCAGCTGTCTACTAGAAATTAAAGCTTGATCTAATCGGCCTAGGGAAATCGTATTTCATTCCGGTTTAATTAGAAGACAAACCAAGCCTGGGAAAACGGAACGAGAGTTGACAACAATGCTTGCACTAAAAAAACTACAGAGATAGTTGGAAATGACAGCAGTTGAAATTCTTGCTCTCGTTTGACTGAAACTCTCATGCATCTCGGTAACTCTCATGTGTACCAGCTCAAATTTTCATTGCGAGTAGTCAAAGTTTTTACTCCCACCCTAGCCCACGGATAGAAAACGACAGGAAGAAACTGCCACATGATAGCTCATGATCGGCGACTCTCATTCAACTTTGGCCTCGGCTTACAGCCTTAGTAAGTTACATGTATTAAAGTAACACGAAAAATGTTAAACACTTTGACTCGCATCAAGGCAAATCTTACTGATGTGATACGTGGACTCGCAGTCGTCTTTACACACATATTCCATCCGCTATTTTACATCCTTCAACTCTTGAAATCCTCGCACAACTACCGATAGTTTTCGCTCGTCATGATATGATTTAAAACATATCTACAGTATCATGGCGGTAACTTACATTTATATTGTGCCTATCCGCCAAATTGCGACCACGGGGCTCCATAATTCTTTTGTTTTCTACATTTAATCTCACGCAAAAATGCGCCAAACCATTTTGTTTTTGCAGCCGAGACTCGAAGTACTTTTCAACACATATCTTAGCAACCCACTGGTCGAAAGCCGAAAACTGCGGGCTCAGTATATTCTCGGAGATCTTATTTTGACGTCAAGTGATACTTATTCCCCCGACTGCGTTAGGCGAGTGCAATTTGAGAACTTTCAAAACATCACGAGTGATCATAAATCACTAATTGCACGAGCAGTTCATACGATTTTTTGTTTATAATATTCTCAACAAAATTTTGCTGCGGCCATCACGCTACTCTGCACATGAAACGCTTCACTGGTTTCCAAAGTGCTCACATGTTTTATTTGAACGCGCAGGCAAACCAAACGGGAACTTTTTGAAAGAATTACTGTACTATAGTTTAGAAAACATTTAACCATTAACTTGAAAGCTTATTTCAATGCCATTAAGGGGCAAAAACGTCTCAACTTGTCCGGAACCGTTTATCACAATTCCGTATTGCACTCTAAAACCTATTTATGCATTCGTCATTGACCAATCAGAAGCTGCATATTTTGTTGAGTATATTATAATGGCTCATATCCCATGGCCTCTAAGCCAATCAAAACTCTAGAAATGCATTATCCAATGGTTCAGTTTTTAATAACGAGGTATATCCAATTGGTCTTCCCAAAAACATTTGTGTGACATGCTAACCTATTTTAGTGTGGATGTTTCAGTCATGTCAGTAATGTTTCCTGAACTTTATTCAGTAATTCAATTTTATTTATTGCTCAAAATGTTCCGTTTGAAATCCCATACAAACTCTTATATTTGTAAATACATCGATATGCAAATACATTGATATGCAAATACATTGATATGCAAATACATTGATATGCAAATATTATGCTCATTATGATTTCCATAACCGAATATTTGAGGCGATTGCCCTTGATGAATGGACAGCTTTTTAAAATAACACTGTACTTTGCTCTCGTTTATACAACTAGCTAGGGACGAGTGGTCGAGAGTACTAAGTGAATAAACAAATACAGTTGATGGCGGGGTGTTCGAGATATATAACCGAGTTCGAGATAGCGAGATTCAACTCATTTTTAAAAATTCAGTCGAAGCTAATTTATACACAAGCTTTCAAATTGTAATTACGCTAAATACTGTCCACAACACGACAACATACAAGCGACTAACGAAAGACTGGTAGTTTGCTGAGCATTATGGATGTCATGACAAGCTTGCAAACTTAAAATAAAACTCGTACAACTCACCGATTTGACGTTCCTTTCGCTGATCAAACGCTTCCGGCCTCCTGCAAAGCTGGGAGTTTTAGGGGAGAAATACGCTGATCGAGGTGAGTGCAGGCGCAAGTCGCAGAATTTCTAGGTAGACTCAGTCCCTCTATCGTTTCGTCACAGGTCGCCCAATGTCACGGTATAAGCGGTATTGTGTTACAACGGCTCGATTTATAAGGGTTTGTATGGGAACGCAACGGTTATGTTTTAGAAGATATAAAATCGAATGTTTTGTGAATAAAAACGACTTACCCAGTTGCTGTGTTGTATTCTTTGTAGTTTGCCAGCTTCTCAGGCCGGTTTGAGGCGATTTAGGCGAGTTTTAGTTTTCGAGGTTTTCCGTTAAGGTTACCATATACCTTCAAAGGACAGAATTGGTCCAAAAACACGTTTCCACTTAGATATGTAGTTTACATGATGACCTTTCATATAAAGAAAATTCTATGGAAATCCGATAATTATTAACGGAGAAATACAGTGCGAGAGACTAAACCGGAAGTGAGGTGTGAGTGGAGTGTGAATACTTCTCCCGCTGTTTTCTCGAAATCTATTTCGGGCCGATAGAGGCGTCTTTAAAGAGTTACAACTCAAAGGGAATTTGAGCGATTGACCTCAAATTTAGACAGTATCTAGATTAACATATAAACAACAAAAAAGGGTCGGGGAATTTTTTATTTCGGAAAACTTTTTCGTTGGGGGCCGTTTCCGCGCGATCACTCCATATTTTTTTCACCCTATTTAGAAAATGCTCTCTATCTTTTCACTGCAATTGAATATGGGGAATCCCCGACACGTTTTTTTAGCGCTTTGGGTCCGGAAACCCGAGAACAAATCAAATTAGCGAAATATATAATTCGCGCAGAGTTGTAGCTTTCAAAAGCTGATTCGGACCCTTGTATTTAGACATCGCGAAAAATTCGACAATTCATTTTATTACATAATGGTTAGTATATTTAGATAGCCAGCTCTATAAGCTTTAATTTGATATAGGGTTTTAGGTATCTGGAGTTGAATCCGGACGCGCTACATTTTTTAGACTTGAGACACCCCTGAAGGTACACGGTAACCTTAATATAAATAGGGAAGGTCGGAAAGAAGATTTCAAATCCAATCACTCGAAGATCGATAAATTCCGTTAAAATGCTTAAATCGCCTCAAAACTTCCACCAGTGTAATCTCCGATAGCGGATGTTCCCTCTGGTTGTATTTTCGGCTTCCAAATGCCGTTCTAACTGCAGATAAACTTTCGTCAGTTCGACACTCGCGTTTCCCGATAGTCGTTGGACGTTTAAACCACACACAAAATGGCGTCACGCCGACAAAATCACCCTACACCGGGGAGGGGAATGGACGTATTGTCATCCATACAAAATGACACTGCGGGGCCCCGCTGTGTCATTTTGCATTCTTTTGCCAAGAATCTTGGCGTCCGTTAGTTGAAACATGGGGTCGAACACATGCGCAGTAGAGCCGGAAGTCCTAGAATCCGGTCATGGCGGATCGCTTTTCCCCAGAGGTCCTTGTTGGGCCGCTCCACCGCTGGACAAGGGTAACGAGGACTCTGGGAACGAGATTGTGATATATAAAGAAACAATTGTCTAGAGGAAATCACGTGGAATGAAATGGGGAAACAAACCCTTCGAGGGAATCCCATATAAAGTGATTGACGGGGGTGATCAGGGGCCAGTCACTGTTTCACATCGGGAAAGTTATCAAGGGCCGATTATTAAAACGAAGTTTAGAGAGCATTTAGAAAACCGTAGTCTAAACGGAATTAAAGCCACACTTGTTATATATAGACTCACTCCGTGTGAATTGACTTATCCACATTGTATTAACACAGTGTATCTCCCGCCTGGTCGTTGTAAGAGAGTCCCGTTTGAACCCCAATTCAGCCTTAAACAAGGTCTAATTTAGGCCCTAAGAGCGAATGTTACCAACGGTCAGACATTTTCAAAATATTGTGGCCACAGCCGAAAAATCAATTCTGCTCATATTCTCATGTTAGGTAGACCTTAATATGAAACAAATCACTGCATACTTTGTTTGGCTGAATATCGATTTATTTTCGAGAAAATCGATAATAACCGAATTCTGTCAAAATGCCGCTTTCGGAGCTCAAAATTTAAGGCGAATCTCGAAGCTTCGCGTAGCAAAATGAAACATTCTAGGACAATAAAAACTACCAAATCTTAAAGAACGATATCGAAATATATGTTGAGAGCAATTTGAGCAATTCATGTCTTTTTATTTACAAAATATAATTAAATTTGTCCGACCTACTTTTAACTCGATTAAAAATAGGTCAAAACTAACCTATTATTTAAGTATGTGCTACACAAAATAATTTGCCGAAAATCTCTCATTTGGAAGGCGAAGGGTGCTTCTTTTCGATTCCCAAAGGAATTTTTGGGGAAATGATTCAGTGCGATGTAATAAAATTTTAAAGTTGGATAAAATGCGCTGATTCAACGGTACCGAAAAGTCTCCTTAATTAGTTCAATGTGCACATACACGCAAAACTTTAATTGTTTCGCAGTTTACGTTCAACCTACAACTAATTTAACATAAAACCTCTAACCTTTATGTTGCTGTATCAAAGAAGAGGGCTGTAGTCCTGCAGTTGTTGCTTCCTTCGCGATAATTGCAGCTCACTGAAAGATGATCAGCACGCCATGTTTGTTTAGTTAAGCATAATTCGGACGTGTTTGATGAGAAGATTCTCTGTTTCCATTTTCGTTCAAAAGAGCAGGCTTCAAGTACTCTCCACAAAAAAAACCTTTGTTTAACCATTAGTTTTGAACTGAACAGCGAACCAAATGCGTTAATTCTAAAACATTGTCTCTTGTCTTGTAGCTTCTTGTGGAATTTACCGCTAATTACGGTCAGAACGGGTTTCAACTGAAATCGACAACTACATGTAACGCAAGAAAGGAACCGGAAGTTCATTTTTATGAGGGATGGCTGGAAGAGGGTGGGGTATACAATATAAAAGCCTTATTTCATTTATAGTTTCTTGTTTATTTTTAATCTATTAGGTGAACATTTATCGCACAAGCGCATATTTTCTGACATTTGGAATTAAAAACTGAAAATCCGAAGTACTGTAGAAGGGGGAAATGAGAATAATAAATTCAATAAACTGAATTGCAGTGAAAACTGCAAGCGAGAAATGCTCTGCTTTATCTGAAAGTATCTCAACTAAGGCCATATGATCACTTTGAAAAGCTTTCACGACCAGGAATAATGCCTGATTGTTGGGATCGTTATCAATCTGACTTCCTTTGTTCTCCCGAAACCTGAAAACCCCCAAATAATTCAAGGCCAAAATGGGGTGCATTTCAAGTTGTATATTATCTGCCTTGTAAGCCAGCCATAACTTTCAATAAAGTTGTAATATCATTGTTATATTTTCCCAATAATCTACCTTTAGTCCGGTTGCGCATAGTCAAAGACCAACAGGGCCCGCGCAGCACTATTTTTGAGTGGGGGGGGGGGGGGGGGGGGGGGCTAATGCGAACGCGTCAGCGTTAGCCTTCTAGTGGGGTCCGGGAAAATTGTGAATTTAAGTCCTCTGAAATGGCTGGAAATGCATCTAAAATTAACAAGCGTGTTGCAAACTACCATTTTTCAGCGCTTAAATGGCGACTGTTTTTAATACAAGAACGGCAAACAATCAAAACAATCAGAGATTTTGGTAGATATTTTCTTTCCAACCGCCAGAAGCCTTCGTTAATTATGATCATTTTACCATGGGCGCTTCTCTGTTGGTTATCACGTAGGACTCCCGTGTCCCTGTCCCGCGATGTCCAGAGCTGTGTATTCGATGTGTATAATTCTCAGTTTAAAGTATCTATGGCGATAAAATGTGAACGTTTCTTTATAAAACGCAAGATACAGCTGCTCAATAGTTTAAAGTCAGTCAACTCAAAGTTATCTTAACTCTTGATATTTGTTCAGTTGTAACCGCGTCTACTTTGCTAATGGTCATTGCAACTTTTGTCCCTAGCGAACTTCTGCATTTCAAAAGGAAAATTTTATCACCAACTTCCAGTAAAAAGCGTTAACTAGTGAAATGACTTCTGGAAATTTGTTATTATTATTATTTTTTAGCGGTCCCTGACCAAGAACCCTTTATATATTGAGCTATTTACTTTTCCCCACTAATCTAGCCCTGGGGAAAAATGAGAATAATAAATTCAATAGACTGAATTGCACTGAAAACTGAACGCGAGAAATGTTCTACTTTAGAAAGTGAAAAACGCTCGACGGTTGCGTGACAGATACGTTCTTAACTTCCGGACCGGAGGTTATTTTTTGATATGTGCTGGAAGAGGGTGGGGTTGAAGATACAGACTGATATCATTGTAGGATGGTGACCCAGTGCTACCGATGGGATGGGCTCTAAAGTCAGCAGCACTAACAAGAAAGAACCTCACTGTGGCTACGATACTGAAGCACGGTTCCAAGCTGGAGAACGCATCGGGCAAAGGGCTGATCCTACTAGTATATGGAAAGCAATGCGAAGAGCGAAGGCTCTAGTAGTATCTTTGACAAGGGCGACTTCCTCAGCCACACCTTTGCAAATAGCTCGATTTTGTTCTCGCTCAGTCGTGAAAAGAACTTACAGCACATACAAATCTGGCGATGAAGAAGTAGAAAGCCATCAACCGAATATTGGGGAAACATTAGTCAAACTGGCAGCAAAAAAACTCTCCCAATATTCCCCAATACGGACCGAACAAGCTAGTTCAATAAAGTTTTTGGTACAATGGCTTTTTTAAAACTTTGTTGATTAACGCGCGCACGCCAAAATAAAGCACGTTCTTACATTTTTCACGCCACTTTGCGAAAGAATTAACCAAAATTGCTGCCAGACATAAGGAAAAATGTTTCTACTTTATATAAAACAGTTTTATTTTGTTCAATGTTTCAAAAAGGAATTCGATGAAATGAGTTCGTCAACGGTCCCTCTTAGCCTTCCGTATTGGAACGTCGGACCGCTATGGGGCACCTTTTGGCGTGGACCAGTTTTGCCATATAATAAATGGATATTCTGCAAGAATTAGTTGGCAGGTGTGGTTGTAAAATTGTGCGATCGACCAGGTTGGACCAGACCTCTAGTAGCTTGCATTACAGACAATTGATCAGTTTAGCCGTTGTCATTACACAACATAGTTCACTCACTGCTGACACACGTACGGCTGAGTGCGAAATAAATAATTAACAAGCAAGAATCCATTCTTGTATATGCGAGCGGCGAATTATATGCAAGCCGGCAATCACATGTGCAAGTCAAAAAAGAAATGCATCATTTTGTTTTTTCCTCAAAACTCTCCCACCTTAAAGGGAGGGTTTCACGGTTCGGCGCATGTTCAGGCTTATCAACTTTATCCGTTTAAAAACCCAACTCACACTGTCGTCTCGACACTTCAGTAATCACATACTATTCTTAACAAGTACAAGCAAAAAGAAGAATGACCAAAATTTACAAAAAAAATTAACGGATTACACCGAGAATTGCCGGCCGACATTGAATACCAGAATAAATCACCACAATAAAGTGTTGGCCGGAAGGATTTATTCTTGTTATTTATTCTGGTATTCAAATGTCGACATTCTCGGTGTTATCAGTTGAATTTTGAATTTTTTTGCGAATTTTGGTCATTCGTCGTTATGCTTGGACCAATTATAGTATGTGATTACTGAAGTATCAAGAAGTGCATGTGAATGAGGTTTTTTTAAACGGATAAAGCTGATAAGCCGGCGCATGCGCCCAACCGTGAAACACTCGCTTTAATGTCCAAATCCGGTGCCTCCGAAACCACCTCCTAAACGTCCCGTGGACGTTAAGCGGGTAACTTGTGAATACGTTGACGGCCCCTTATTCTCCCTGTCCACACATGACTGGACAAGGGCTATATTAGTGGGGAAAAGTAAATACAGTAGCTCAATGTATATAAAGGGGTCTTGGTCTTTGACTATGCGCAACCGGACTAAAGCTAGATTATTGGGAAATATAACAATGATATTACAACTTTATTGAAAGTTATGGCTGGCTTAGCTTACAAGGCAGATAATATACAACTTGAAATACACCCCATTTTGGCCTGGGATTATTTGGGGTTTTTCAGGTTTCGGGAGAACAACGGAAGTTGAGTAATCAGATTGATAACGATCCCAACAATCAGGCATTACTCCTGGTCGTGAAAGCTTTTCAAAGTGATCATATGGCCTTAGTTGAGATACTTTCAGATAAAGCAGAGCATTTCTCGCTTGCAGTTTTCACTGCAATTCAGTTTATTGAATTTATTATTCTCATTTCCCCCTTCTACAGTACTGTGGATTTTCAGTTTTTAATTCCCAATGTCAAAAAATATGCACTTGTGCGATAAATGTTCACCTAATAGATTAAAAATAAAACAAGAAACTATAAATGAAATAAGGCTTTTATATTGTATACCCCACCCTCTTCCAGCCATCCCTCATAAAAATGAACTTCCGGTTCCTTTCTTGCGTTACACGTAGTTGTCGATTTCATTTGAAACCCGTTCTGACCGTAATTAGCGGTAAATTCCACAAGAAGCTACATGACAAGAGACAATGTTTTAGAATTAACGCATTTGGTTCGCTGTTCAGTTCAAAACTAATGGTTAAACAAAGGCTTTTTTGTGGAGAGTACTTGAAGCCTGCTCTTTTGAACGAAAATGGAAACAGAGAATCTTCTCATCAAACACGTCCGAATTATGCTTAACTAAACAAACATGGCGTGCTGGTCATCTTTCAGTGAGTTGCAATTATCGCGAAGGAAGCAACAATTACAGGACTACAGCCCTCTTCTTTGATACAGCAACATAAAGGTTAGAGGTTTTATGTTAAATTAGTTGTAGGTTGAACGTAAACTGCGAAACAATTAAAGTTTTGCGTGTATGTGCACATTGAACTAATTAAGGAGACTTTTCGGTATCCGTTGAATCAGCGCATTTTATCCAACTTTAAAATTTTATTACATCGCACTGAATCATTTCCCCAAAAATTCCTTTGGGGATCGAAAAGAAGCACCCTTCGCCTTCCAAATGAGAGATTTTCGGCAAATTATTTTGTGTAGCACATACTTAAATAATAGGTTAGTTTTGACCTATTTTTAATCGAGTTAAAAGTAGGTCGGACAAATTTAATTATATTTTGTAAATAAAAAGACATGAATTGCTCAAATTGCTCTCAACATATATTTCGATATCGTTCTTAAGATTTGGTAGTTTTTTATTGTCCTAGAATGTTTCATTTTGCTACGCGAAGCTTCGAGATTCGCCTTAAATTTTGAGCTCCGAAAGCGGCATTTTGACAGAATTCGGTTATTATCGATTTTCTCGAAAATAAATCGATATTCAGCCAAACAAAGTATGCAGTGATTTTGTTTCATATTAAGGTCTACCTAACATGAGAATATGAGCAGAATTGATTTTTCGGCTGTGGCCACCAAATGTCTGACCGTTGGTAACATTCCCTCCTAAGTGTTATGTTTCACCCCGCAACTGAATTTTCTGAATTCCATTCAACAACATTCTGGTCGACGCGACGAGAACAAAAATCTGCGTAGGGAGTTACGCATTTTTTTCGCCCTAGGGAGTGAAAATGTATTGTACTGTGTTACGTGATACGTTCTCGTCAAATCGAAAAAGGCGTTTCGCGATCGGTTGCAATCTCGTACCCAGAGTCAACGGTCTCCTCGGTCAGCGGGTCGTCGCCAGGTTAGACTCTGGGGAAATGGAATAAATATCGAATTTTTTTGATTGGCTGTCTCGTGTAACAAACAATGGCCGTTTATACCAGATTTCTGGTATTCAAAATTCCATTCCCCCAGAGTCTAACTCTAAGATTGGATCGGTTGCGGAGTATAACAATAGCAATCGACCATTATTACCATAAACCACGTGACACAAAAATTGCGTCCTGCGAGCAGTCTTTTAAAGAGTACAGAAAGGCTCTGCTAGCAGGATGCATCAATTGTAGTCTGATTTAATGAAAACCAATCCACCAATTCAGCCTTGTAGCCCAACTTTCAGATCATGTTGGTTATGTGTTTTTTTGGATGGAAAAAGGGACCATTCATGGATTGTTGGCCTACAGACCCGGCATTCAGCTTCGTATGGTTCGTACCGTTCAATGTGTATATCAGACTTCTCTTGTGTTCTTCCAACATTATCTGTTTATTAAGCCGATAAACCATAGAAATGCGTGGTTTATTGCTCAAGTATACAGGATCAGTAGATACACAACCCTGGGTGCCAGAGGCTTTTCGTGCGCGGTTTCCGGTTTCAAATCTCTCTTGTTAGTATAGATATATAGGTAATCGCATGATTTCGAGTGCAATTTGGAATAAATAAGCACGAGTAAATTTTTCAAAGAATTTGTAGTCTTTGAAAAATTTACAAGTGCTTATTTATTCCAAATTGCACGAGAAAAATCATGTGATTACTTGAAAAAATACTGTTTACCGATTACTTAGGCTGAGGAGCCCTTGGTCTTCATAAAAATTCCGGAAAGTATTCGCAAACCTTCCGACAAAGTTGGGAAATCCTTCGGATGTCTTCGGGTGATCATCGGCATCCTTCGGAAATATTCGGTAAAACTTCGGAAGTCTTCGGGTGATCTTCGGTACACTTCGGAAGTCTTCGGAAATCTTCGGAAATTGTAATTTGCACTGGTGTTATACTTTTTGCACTGGTGTTACACTTTTTCACTGGTGTTACACTTGAACTGCACTGCTCTTAGCCAATCAGAATGGAGTAATTTTTTCAAGTGTATTATTACTAAAGTTAGACTATAGAGCGTTTTCACTCACGTGACCTTTGGGCTATATCGTCATGGCAACCGGTTTTAGCCGCCATATTGGTGTTCCATCGTGACAATGTTTATACTACGCATAGTACATATTTTACGGGTTTTGGACGACTTGTGTATTCAGCTTACAAACCAAAGCAGTTTTATCGTATGGTGTTTTGTCTCCTGACAATCTCTGGCCAAAAAACTGGATGAAGGCATCCAAATCTCTGAAAAATTGAGCTTTTCCCTGTTTTAAGTGTGGTGACAAAGAAGGGAACTTTACGTCTGAGCGAAGAAGAAAATAGATCTCTAGCTGATTATTCAAGACGACTTAACTGTGCTGATGAAATTTTAGTAAACTACACACTACAGCAAAATATTTTTAGTCTTTTCACATGACATAACAGACGAATGGTCAGCAAAACTTACGGCGAGCGGCCGCTTTGTAAAACAGACAACTTTTTAATATACATAGTCGAACAATCGTAATTTCCGATAAAACTTTGAATAAACGGTCGCTATATAGAAGAAAAATACTTCAAATGTTTAACTGTAATTTGATTTTCTTGCTGTAAAAAAGCCTACTTGTAAGAAGAGAACTTGAACACAAATTCTCAGTACCTCACGCAATATTTTTGTCAGCAATGAAATAACTTATAAACACAAAGATCCTTCTTTTACAAATTCTGTTGGAGTGGAATACTCCAAATGTTCGGATAAAAGAAATGTTCCCTATTTTGTGGAAATGATAGTGTGGAAAGCTTAGTCATAAACTTGATAAATGCTGCGAAAGTAAATTTCAACCGGCTTGATGTTGACATATTTCATGAACAACTGACTTTGAAAGCAAGGGCAAATTCCTTTCGTAAAACGAACAAGTACGCTCAATAAAGACGAATCGGTGACTTCTAAAATACGGTTTAATGTTATCGTACCTTTTCCCTTGAATTGAGACAGGATCGATGCCAACACATGAAATCTTTTCGGAGTTATGGTCGTAACGATTGTTCACGCAAAGATCGAGATACTCCGAGGACATTTCCATCCCAATTTCATTCTGTTTGGTCATAATTTGAATTTCTACAACCTCAAGAAGCAGCCCAAGACTTCAATATCATCTCCAAACTTGAAAATGTTCTGAATATAAAGGCATTCGTTGCACAATTTTACTCTGTGTTGTCAAGTTCTAGTAGACTCTTGACCTACGATTCCGGAGATGGAACACCAATATGGCGGATGTAACTTTCCCGCCAAACCGTGACGTCACGTGTAAACGCTCTATTCAGTATCACAGTTACCGACTTTCACAAGCATATCATGATATTGAGGTGACCCCACTGGGTTCAGAAAATAGCCCGCGCGGAATTCAAACTGGTGGCTCGTAATACTTTAGTCCTTCCTGTTTTGGCATTCTATGACAGCTACATCAGTAATGCTGAAGAGTATCTTTTA
Source organism: Desmophyllum pertusum (assembly GCA_029204205.1). Taxonomy (NCBI): domain Eukaryota; kingdom Metazoa; phylum Cnidaria; class Anthozoa; order Scleractinia; family Caryophylliidae; genus Desmophyllum; species Desmophyllum pertusum. The sequence continues at coordinate 241,467 of MU827329.1, forward strand.
GTACAAATTTGTATATAGGTTTGACAAATAAACAGATTCAGATTTCTATGACGTCAAATTCGTTGCCATGACAACACTGAACGAGGTCAAATATACCCCATTTTTGACGTTTTGGGACTAATAACTTTAAAACTACTCGGTAAAAGTTTACCTTTTTGATATGTTTGTCTAATCAACAAAATAAACATTTGTGTAAAGTTTCAAAAAAGTATGTCAAATGGGATCAGAGCCACTTTAAATGTATGACAAAATAAAGTGGCTCTGAACCCCATTGACATATATTTTTAACACTTTACACAAATGTGTGTTTTGTTGATTAGACAAAATATATATATCGAAAACTGAACAATTGTCACCGAGTAGTTTCATAGTTATTATTCTCTAAACGTCAAAACTAGGGAACGTTTGACCTCTTTTGACGTTGCCATGGCAACATATTTTGACGTCATACGTATTTGATTCAGTTCATTGACAAATACTGAACACATTTACACTAATTAAAGTTTTTTTTTATTTTTTTTATTATTATTATTATTTTATTACACTAAAGTTAAAACGTTCACTGAGAAAAGTATATGCCTCATCGGACTAGCTGTAATAGAATACCATTATTTATAGCGGCAAAGTTAGACTATTTAATATCATACTTATCGACTTTCACAAGCATATCATATTTGATTTGACTGGTAAGGTTGGGCTAAACTTATGACCGCTCAGCAGATCCCATAAAATGGCCAAGCAACTCAATATTTACATTATAATTAGCTTGAAAACACTTCAATCTTCAATCTAAATCAAATTGAGCAAAGCTTGCTATATTTCTAGAACTTCTGGCGTAGGGCTAATTGCCTTGTCTACCAATATAAAGTGTTTTAGCGAACCGACTCCAGTCGTTTCACTTGAAACTGTTGCACGATTTCAAAAATGTGTCAAAATGAAAGCTACGTCATCAAGAAATGACACATAGACTCATAAATGTCATATTATACTGCCAGAAAAACGTTACCACTAACTAAACTATGAGCCTATTGTTATTACAGAACGGACTTCTCAACTGACGCTCGTTCCATACATTCCATGTTTCTCCTTTACAGCACGTCGGCCAACATTGGAAGTCCACATTCGACTAGCACATTGTAAAGTGTATCCACGTTTATAAAACGTTGATTTCGACTGTGAACCAGCGCCTCTATGCATGGATTCATTGTCCTGTTGTGAAGGTAACGAATCTCGGCCGAGCTCAAGCCCAGTTTCTCCGCAACTATCTTCCATTCTTCTCCACCTGAAGAACGTAAATTATGTAGTTAGGTATGAAGATAAGTCGTTTCTAGTAAGACTCATTCTTCATGATTGTAAACGTGAATGTTTGCTGGCTACACGGTGGCCTAATGGTTAGCGAGCTGGACTTCGGATCTAACAGTCCGGTTTCGAGCGCTAGCCAGGATCATTGTGTTGTGTTCTTGGACGAGGCACTTTACCCTCGCAGTGCCTGTATCCACCCATGAATATAAATGGCTGACGGCGAATTCAGGCAACCGGACAAAATGCTGGGGGTTACCTGCGATGGACTAACATCCCATCCATGTAGGGGTGAAGCGATACTCCTACTCGTTTCATGAATATGGAAACTGGAGTTACGATATAAGCCACCTAAGATGACACGTAGACTATTCACCAGAACTTACCACACAAGTCGATCGTTAGCTCTCTGATCAGGGATGCAGGGATTTTCTTAACATCAAGGCGTTCAGGCAACAGTGGACCTGGAACAAATTAAAGACAAACCAAAAACAAACAAATGAAACTGAGGGAAAAGCCAATATGTATCCAAAAACAATCTAATGCAGCCTTGTTTAGTTTGATTTCCCTCGTGCTGCCATCTTTGCAACCTCGATTCCAGGCTCTCTCTCCTTTTCCTCCCTTGTCGTTGAGTAGAGAGACCCTGGTTGCGGCTGGTCACGTGACCACCCAGATTCTGGGTGGTAAAAAAATATATTCGGAGGGAGGGGTGGTAGAGTGTTAGAGTTGTTGCTGTGACAAATCTACCATGAGAGGGTGAGAGCGTTGACTCTGAGTCGCAACTCGCAGACGCAGCAGGTCTTCAAACAACTCGCAAGAAAAGAAAGCACCAAAAAAGTTTGTACATATGCTTACATGTGGTTATTCAAGCTTCTACAGGCTTTGCCAGGCCGAAGATCACTGCGATAATCTTTTCTCGGAAACTGCTTGCGTAATTCTCAGAACTGCACAACTACGACCATCGATCGGACGTTTTACAACGGAATTTTGTCCACGGAAGAAAGCCGATCATTTCAAGAATTAAGTTTACATGTAAGCTTGGTATGTGAACAGCTTTAAGGTAACGAGTTTAAGTGATCGTTAAATTGTATTCACTGCAAAAACTGCCGATGGAAAAAAATTCCTTCGTACAGTCCGTTTGACATAATTATTTCGTGCCGTACAAGTTTGTTGATTTTCAAGGAACCGCTTCGAGCGGTTGTTGTTGTAGATATTTTGACACAAGAAAACTATATTATGGTCAAACTAACACAGAATCAGTTAGAGAAAATAGTAAGCTACTCTTTTATCCTAAAATTTGGACTATTTCGCTCCAAATGAATTTGTAAATGAATGCCGTTGTGTTTTAATTTAGTGGCACTTCGCAGGGTCAGCTGTGAACGAGCTCGCCAAGCTTATTGTTGTTTTCAAAGTTGGTTTGAGACCAAGGTGTCTGGTTTACATCGATCGTTTAGCTTTACGATCATGAACCTGTCTACTTAGTGTAAATCATCATCATGAATCATCGTTATATTAAATGAGCCGGTAGCTTATAAATTTTGTGTTCGCAAGCGAATTTTCCATTCTCGTAATTTTCGCGCCGCTGCTTTTGTGGCTCGAAAATATCCGTCACGTATACATTTTCATGTCATGAAGTTGTAAAGAATAAAAACAAACGTTCCATACAAATAGCCTGTTTCACCTGTTTCACCATTTTGAACCAAACTCGATTTGCCCCTTCGATCCCTTGGTTAGTAATTATTGTTCATCTTGACAAAACGGCCTCAAAGACCCACCCTCCCTGCGGTATTGTTTGTAACCGCATAGTCACGTGACCAGCCGCAACCAGGGTCTCTCTACTCAACGACAAGGGAGGAAAAGGAGAGAGAGCCTGGAATCGAGGTTGCCATCTTTGAGCTCATGACGTCACACGATTGCCTTTACGAACACAAAACGCATGAGACGACAACTGGGTGAAAAAAGAAGCCCAAAGCAAAACCTCGAAAACGGACATAGGAACGAGCAATACTTTAGTCACTTGCACATCAACTCTATTAGGTAGACGTAAAGTTATGGCTGGTCCCAAACATGCAAACTTCACAGCGAAAACAACAAACAAACTAACTAACAAACAACCAAACATTCAAACACAAACCTGTGGTTCCAGCTGGAGTTATTTGTCTCAAGTGCTGCACTACGTCAAGTCTGTTTTCATTCTTAGCTATCGTAGCAAGGCAACGGATCATCCGCGTGGTTTCAGGTTCTGGATCTGATAATGCTGCTTGGTTTAACTGTAGATTATCTTGCAGTCGAGCGACAACAGCTGAAGCATCACAAGCAGCTGACTGAAGAGACTCTAGTACTCCAGTTGAGAGTACAATGGTCTTAGTTTCTTTCTCTACGAAAAAAATATAATAATGTTTAATTGATAAAACAGTCGAGGCTTTAGAATGGAGCACAGTAAATACACCAGAGTTGCACTACTGAGTTATATAAGCACGCAGAATGTTTTAAGAACACGAAATAACTGCCTAGAGAAGTACGAGGCGTATCTCTCGTCTTCTTCTTAAATAACTCAACAATGCACGAGGGGAAACTTTGATGTTTAATTACGATGCTTTGAACACTTAAAAAGTCCATTAAAAGTAAATGAAAACATGAAGACATGAGATGTGACACATGGACTATTTTTTTTTATTTCATAGAACATAATCATATTAAAATTCAGAGTGTAGATCACGACATAATGTGGCAATGACGTTTAAATGGAATTACATTTACAATTCAAGCATGAATTGTAGAGTCTATAGTGAAATAATAAAATAACCTTAAACATTAGAATTGTAAGGGAAAAAATTTTCACCTTCAATAGAAAGCAACTCTCTCGCAGCACATTCATCAATTGCTTGCTGCTAATGACAAAGTAAAAGACATGTTAACTTCTACTCTGTATCATTCCTTATGGCTCCTAGCAGAAAGTTGGTTACAATAACCATCACTTAGTATAGTGGTCTGTTAGTACTATATACCATTCCCACGATAGTCACAGCAGGTACAATATTTTATTTGTGCCGCTAAGTATTCTCGATACCAAAAATCATGCAGTTAGAAACGTTGCATCACAAACGCAAAACTAAAGCCTGGTTTTCACTAGCGACGCAAGCACAAGCACAAGCAACATACGCAGACGCAGTAGCGTGTTGATTTGTCCTAAACAAAAGGCACTGATGATCAACGCGTTACTGCGTCTGCTGCTTGCGCTTGTGCTTGCGTCGCTAGTGAAAACCAGGCTTAAGGAAACATCAATGTACGAAAAGTCGTTACTAATGACTTTGTATATGTGACTGTCACAAATCATTTTAAATTGTAAATGTATTCACCTGTTCATCTAAAAACGCGAACCACGACGAAAACTGCCTGATGCTTAGTCTGGGATCTCCAGCAACAGCAGACCTGTCACAAATCACAAACTGTTGACCACTTTGTAGAGCGGCTTCGGACCAGAAGTGCAGACATTCCTCTTGTTTGCAACCTTTGGTACCATGATCGCGACAATAGTGAACTGAACCACCAGGGCAACACACCGAGCAGAGGACCTTCATCTTGCATTCCATGTTCTTTAACCATACGAACTCCTTGCGCATGCATTCCAACATCAATCCCACCTGCCTCCGAACAGCACGAGCAAGTGTCACATCGGGAGTGTGATCACTGGCGGGATTTGGGGGCAATTTCATCTCTGCCTGCAAATTTCCAGAGAGATCACGGTCTTCGTTTGCCCTGTGCACGACGATCTCAATGAAATAAGAATGGCATATTAGTATCACAGAACAACCTTCATCTGGGCAGACGTAAAATCTGGCAAAATTGTGGAACAGTTGAGGTTTGCATGGACTGGGCCATTCTTTGGAGAACCACTGATAAAACTGCAGGACCATACGGGGAAACAAACCGATGGGCACTTGACTGGAGTTGAACGTGAGATATAAAGAAGGGATTTGAGAAGATGCCACCAGTCGGATGATGTCTTCCGAAGGATGTGACATCAACATGGATGGTACAAGGTATTGTTTTCTCTCATCTGAAGATGGCCAAATGCACAAGAGGCTAAACTTCTCCATGATTTCAATTAGGCTTTCAAATGTTTCCTTGTTTTCATACAAAGGGCCCCATACATGTTTAAGGAGTTTCTCTTTCAGAATACCAGTTTTCTCAAGTTTGAGCCACAGGTCTTTATACTGCGTCCCATTTCCGCCATAAGGCTCAACGGTAATCACCTTCTTGAACACGTTTATTAGCCATTGAACGTCCAAGACTACCATTTGGTTCATGCTTGGAGTGTCATCAAAATGAATTAGAATCCGTTGGTCGTGTAAAAACATCATCAATGTTGTGAACTCCACTTCGTTAGAAATATGGCATATTTCAAATGCAACCTGCTTTGCTTCTTCAAGGGGGATCCATTTGTAACTCTCTTTATTGACCTTCACTTCCAGTTCTTTTTGAAACTTTAACCACTTTAATGGAATTACCTCGTTCGTCTGAGGCAGCCTTTTAGCAACAGCAAGAATTTCATCTCTCAAACGCACAACCTCTGGGCACTCATGCCCGCTTCCTGACTTTGTATTGTCCACAGCAAAAACTCTGTGAAACAAGTGGGAACTGTATGGCTTTCCCTGTAGAGAACCAAATATCTCAGCAGCTAGTGTGGCAGAATCTCGACCACAATACGGTTGATCAGCATGGGTACACACCAAGAAAACTGGTGGAAGTTTACTTGGTAGCTTCGTAGTTTCATGGCTTGCTGGAACTTCATCGCCATCGCCATCGCCACCACCACCGCCACCGTCACCGTCACCGTCATCGTCACCGTCATCATCATCATCATCATCGCCACACTTACTGACCAGGGAAGCCACAGACGACATCCAAGAATCCAGATAATCGAAATTAGTCTTCACGCTAAAGCTGTCTTTTAATTCCCTGAACAGACCTTGTTTCACAACAGGGAAGGCTTGTTCACTGGGATCCCGGCTTAAATCGCAAACCAAGAGATATATCGCTCTTGCTGTGAGGAAGAGAGGGTGGGTGACATAGTAAACTGACTGTCCACCAAAATCCCACAAAATTGAACAAATATCTTCTTCTTCATCTTCCTGTATGCCTTCGCGAATCAGCTTTTCAATTAATATCTTTAAGTCATCTGGTATCTCGCGTTCAATTAGGAGCTCTTGATCCCGTTTAGCCTCTCTCGTTCGTGGTTCGTGGTTTGGACATGGCTGATCTATTCCAAGTTGTGAATTATTTGCAGCTTCATTGGACAACCCACTTGTAGCCTCAGACATGGAATCGGATATTTCATTTTTATCCTTCAAGTGACGCACAATCAGTCGTGCAGCAGGAAGATCAAATGAAATCGCTGAATCGGAACATGTCATTTGATCCAGTTTTCCAGGCCTCCAAATCTCTTTTGTCACTTTACAGTGAGAAGGATCCACCTCTATTCCTCTGGTACGCTCTTCCTTAGCATCAAACTTATCTCCCTTCAGTGACTTTTTTAAACTGGTCTTTCCCGTTCGATCTTGTCCAATCAACATGATAGGCAACCTCCTTACATTTGTCTTTCCCTCTTTAAGAGCCTTGTTATAGATCTGCAAGGCCAAGGGACCACGAGCAGTAATTTCTTCAGGGGTCGTCCCGAGATCTATAATATTGTTGTAAATAAATAAATAAAAATAAAATAATAACAAATTAATGGAAACCTCCACTGATGGAACAAATTGCCGTTAAATTGTTATAAGTATTGTCTAAACTGAAAATTTGTAGACATAAATCGTTAAAAACGTTCAAGTGTACGGTAAAATTGGATACAAATATCAGCCATTTGGGGGGTTAAATTTCCTGCGCGCCGCCATTTTGTATTGTATGACGTATTTTGGTTGTCACTATTGTCAGAAATTCAAAACAATAGTTAATTTCGAACCCAGATCTTCTCAAACCTCGGGAGAGAACTCCCTCCCGCAGAGCGAGAACATCTGGGTACGAGATTAAACAATAGTTATATAGGGGCAACCATGAAACGTCATAAAATCCAATATGGCGGCGCGCAGGTAATTTGAAACCCTAACCCTGTTTAGATTATTTTTCGATCAATTTAATGGCAACTCGTTCCAGCAGTGGAGGATTCCTTTAATAAGCTTAATAAGGCAAAACCATAAATAAGCTCTAACATATAACAGCTTTAGTGTTTTAGTTTTACCTGCTGTACATAATTGTTATTGAGGATCTGTATCTTACAGTAGGGACAGAGAAAAAACAGGTTAATACGATGTTTATTAAAAACAAAATATCTCTGATTGGATAACATTCAGCTTCTCGTAAAAGAGGGTCGTTAATTGGCTGACTCTTGTACCCGAACTAGAAAATCAGAAATATGTGTGCTGTCTACGCTAATGCTCCGGTAAAAATAGAAACCGCCAGCTTTAATTAAATACTTGTTACTGATTTTCTCCAGAGATACTTTTATCTACAAAATTACAAACAACATCCGACAATAAGCTGAGAAAATTCGCTTTCAAATTATCTCATTCTGGTCACCAAGAAAGGGTTAAACTATTTTAGAAGCCCCGGGTCTAATTTGTGCCAAGCAATACATCTACGTACATGTTTATGACTTTAAGTTAATGAAAAAGATAATTGGAAAGCTAAAAAGTGTTGTTCCGGGGCTCTGGAAGAAAATTTTACATTTCAAGGAGCTATTCAGAAAAAACCAAGATCAGTGTGAACCTACCCCATTATTCATTTACTTACCAAGTAATAATAACTTGTCACCAATATCCTTCAATGTCTTAGACAAGCTCCACCAGCGGAGTTTCTCGACATATTTATTCTGCTCTGAAAGTTTTAGAGGGTCACGGAGAAACCCATCAATAGAAATTTGCCATTCATTTCTCTTCTCAGGACTGATGCTTGCAGCGATTCTCAAGAAAGTCTCGCTGATTTCTCTCCAAAAATAGTCAAACTCCGCATCCGTTAATATGTCCGGATCTTTATGGTACCAACACTCGAGTTCGCAATGATATCTTATGCGGGCTAAATCTGCCTCAAGGCTGTAGTCTTCACTTTGTGGCAAACTGTGCCATCCTGTAAGAGGACGAGTTAGGCCGTATGATGTCTCCGACATTAATAACATCATCATTAAATCGACTGACTCGCTATCCATCCTTATTCGAAGTATTGAAAGTAAGCGTAATGTCAAATTCGATATCGATATCGATGTGCGAATGGAACCAAACTTTTCCGTCAAGAGCCTTTCACCTCCGCATATGAGAAGTCGAGCTAAACGCTGACGATTTCCACTGTCATTCGTCGAATTAAACGCTTCTTCTTGGCCTGCGAGGGACGCCATGTTGCGGTTAACACTGATGCACGGCGACGTTTATAAGAAGCTCTCCGCCTAAAAAATAAAGTTGAAATAATGTAACTATAGATACAGTTCTGAGTGTGTTCCTTTGTTTCATTTCTAAATTTCCGAAAGAATGTAAATAAAACTAAATGACATTGTACCTTGTGTTTGTGTTGTGCTACAATTGTATTTTTGTATGTTTGTGTGTTCCTGGAGTGAGATTAAAACTATTTCAACGAGTCATGTCGCTTTTTGTGTAGGTGAATGTCAACCCAAAAAGCACTGAACTACAGTTGAACCCTCAGGGGAAACGGAAAATAGTTCGAATTAGCGGGGGTTCGAAATAACCGGGTCAGCGTTAAATATCATTAATAATTAACATGATGGAATAACAATTGTTATTTCAAGAAATTGACAAAACATAGTACATTCGTTATGGAATAGCAAATTTCTATACTGTTATTGACAACCGGAACGGTGCACAATGGAACAAGATATACAAATTACAAAATAAGTGCAATAAAAAAGGTTATAACTAAGTTCAGTGCGCTTCCAACTGTGTTCTGATGCCATCTGATGTTTGACCATCAACTTTTTTAATTAGAGTTCGAAATAATGGGGTTGATTTTAGGCCAAGGGAAAACACAATTAGTTCGAAATAGCGGGGAATTCGAAATAACCGAGTTCGAAATAGCCGATAGTAAATGACTGAAAAAACAGGGCCAAATCCTAGGGAAATGGGTTTGAGGTCGAAATAACGGCCGGGAATTCGAAATAACCGAGTTCGAATTAGCTGGGTTCAACTGTAAGTTCAAACATAATACTTATAAGTTTAAACAGTCATGGAGACGTAAAGGGACCATGGAGCTGGAGAACATCGGGAGGGCGTGGGGTGAAGCCAAACAGTTGGCAAACAACAGAGTTCGGTGGAGAGCTATGGTGGAAGCCCTATGCCTCTCGAGCGGCAAAGAGGATTAAGTCATTCAAGTAAGCATATAAGTCTTATGCGATAAATTCACCACTGATTAAGTTACACTGTAATTTATACTATTGTAACAAGTAATAGATCGACTTTTCTGGACACGTCTTTTCTCCAGCTACAATGTGACAATCCAGAATATATCCATACCCACCCCCCACCTCCCCCCCCCCCCCCCCTCCCACAAAATGTTTTTTGTTTGAACCCCCCTCCCACACAAATTGCAGTTTAGCTTAGTTTGGCTTTGTCCAGAGACTCCCCTGCCCCTCAGAATTTCCAATGACCTTCCTTGGGGAGGGTATGGAACAGCATGTACATGCATGATGCATGTATATGTAGATACAATTAATATCTGAATGGAAGTAAATATAACCTTAACATTTCCCATATAAATTTGCCACTAAACTGTGCCAACTAAGCAAAAATAGTTATATTTAATTTTAACATTTGTAACTGCATGAACATTCACTCAAGGAAAATTGAAAATACAGTAGATACTATACATTTTCTCAACACTTCGCAAGTTTAGAGCTCTGTTGTTTTGATAGAAGCTGGTGGTGATGTCAAACTACCACCCCACACAAGGGGAGTAGCAACACTCCTAGTCAGCTTCTGATGCTATAAAGGAAACTAGATATAAGCTCCGGCAGGCAGTGTGGTACAGTTAACATTTATCTTAGCTAACAATTTGCTGGTGTCATACTCATGGTGAGAGAGAGACACTGAGAGTAAAGTGTTTTGATAATGGACCGAAACCCTAATACTCAAACAAACTGCATTTTCTTCAAAGGAGGCTAATATTCGTTTGCAAAGGATAAACAGTTGTCACCGACATTCTCACTGGGGACTATGGTCTATAAAATAAACCCAACCAAACCCAAATGTAAAAATCTGCATCATTGAGGAAACCAAGCTGAGTTAAACTTCCACCCCAAGCCACTGGCTCCCTACTTTGGGCTTAACTTAATAGGTGCATTTCAGATGGCTTGACTCATCTATATAGTAAGTAATCTGATTTTGAACCCAAAGTACATTTGTTTGGTGTAAAATAATAGGATTGACTCAGATTTGGGGTAATAACCAAAATAGTGAATCAGAGTAAATCAGTATGCATACCCCCGGGGTACTCCCTATAATGGTCTATACGGGGAGGCTCCGCCCGAAAAGGGTAGCTTTTTCAGGCTGGAGGTATATAAAGGTAGGAATTTCACGAGTTGGAGTATAGAAAAGGGTAGGGAAAACTGTCATTTAGGTGTTTAAAAGGGCCTTTCAAAATATCTCGAACAGAAGCACCTAACGGCTGATTCATCCAATATTTTAAGGAGCTACTCAAGCAAAGATGTTAGTAAAAGTCGCAAAAGGGATGCAGTGTTTCAACTATACAGTAGGTTATGAAAGGGTTTCCTTTTCTGTCGAAAATGGTACATGAAAGGGTAAGGGTTTGGACCTCGGGGCGGAGTCACACACCTGTCACTTATGGAAGTCCCATATTATTACATGTAATAAATTAAGTGGTTTGACACATCTCATTTTTTGTGTGTAGAGTGGACATGGAACCACCATATTGGAAACCAATTTTGTAACATCGTGTGTCAATAAAAATAATGGTGGACAGTAGCATGATAAGTTAGTTGACTATGATTGCTTCAAACATAAATGTAATATATGAGGCAGGACTAGTCTAAGAGTGGTACCGAAAATCATAGCCCCAGCTATAGCTGCGCCAGAGTTTATTTCTCTCTTTTTGTAGACTGGTAACAGAAGCATACATGTACATGTATGTGGGAAACCATCTCATACATCCATTGCTATTAGCTATTTCTTATACATGCATGCAGATGCACGACTAAAGTTACAGAGCACTCAGGTGTAAGATGTTCACTTAACTCAACTAAAATTTTAAGTTGATGATGCATAAGAGTTTGACCAGTAGTTGAAAATGAAGTGAAACAGTATTATCAAAGGCAAAGGAGGCAGGAAAAGAACTTTGCTGGTATGTCAAGCAATAGGAATAAAAACGATTTAGCAAAAACATAATGCCTGACTCCAACTAGGATTTCAAATATGAACAAATGTCCCATTATTGCCCAGATATAGGAGGGGGGTTGGTCACTGCTGGAATTGACTGACCAGTACATGTACATTATCCACACGTGACTATTGCCAGAAGTCAAATGAGTTGTTTGCTAAACTGAAAAACAATTTCATTGTTTTAAATTTCTGACATATTTATGAATGCAATTATTTCCCTTGGAGTAAATATAAGTACAGTGAAACCTCCATTAAGGGGATACCCTCGGGACCAGGAGAAGTGTCCCCTTAATGGAGGTTGGGCGGGGTGTTGTTAAGACGGATTCCGCTCAACGTTCGAGCAATAAGTGCAAAAATTAATTACTAAAAAACTACTCATAGCATGGTAACATTTTGAATACTATTTGAAACATATCACTTTAATTCACTTCTCCAAGTGACCCCGCAATTAAATTCTCAAGCATTCTCGAGAAAATTAATGTCAAACCTCGTAAAAAATTATAAAAACGCACGCCATTTTGTTTTGAACTAACATGAAGCGTCTTTTTAATTAAAATATGTAATGACTTCTCTCGCGGGGTCAGCTTGGGAGCTAATTTATTGATAATTTCTTCTTAACTGTATTCAAAATGTTACCGTGCTATGAGTATTTTTTTGGTAACTTAATTTTTTGCACTTTTTCTCGAACGTCCAGCGGAAATCATCTTAATTATTAACCTTAAAAAACATGCCTGTTTCCTTGACTTGGAATGCAGCCATTTATTTAAGCGACAATAAAATGCATAATTTAAGCTTGTAACAGCAACCATGGACTGTATTGCGATTTGACTTGTCACTTGTGGATTTAATACCAATAATGGACTGATGAAATACACTTGAAATTGATCAAAAATACTTTTGTACTCATTAGCAGATGAGTTGTCCCCTTAATGGAGGTTGAAATAGCATTTGGGACGCTCAAAAAGTGTCCCTGTCCCATTAATAGAGGTGTCCCTTTAATAGAGGCGGTAAATACAAACTACATGTAGATTATATGAGCGTTTTGCTGGGACAAGGATAAGTGTCCCCTTAATGGAGGTGTCCCCTTAATAGAGGTGTCCCAAAGTAGAGGTTCCACTGAAGTAATTACATAATGTTACCCATACAAGGGCAAGAGTCATGGGAGACTGGGAGAAACCGGATGGGGAGGTGGAAGAGAAGAGATAGATACAATGTCTCCCACCCTTCAGTGCAGCCTTCCAATCACCCTCGTGTTTACGCTTCTTGATCTCAGGGTGAGACAATTCCATATCAAATATAAATAATATATTAATAAATGTATAGATGGTAAATGTTAAGCTCGGGCATGCTGTAGTAAGTAAGGCCTGGGTCGCACTTGCGGACAAGTTGGTAACTTTAGTGGATTTCTTCAATTTAAGCGTCAATTATAGCAAAGACGAGTACGACCTACGTTTTCAGGATGAACAACTTGTCCAAAAAGATAAAATAACAAAGAAGCCACAGTCCTATGATTGGCCCGCGTCGCATGTGTGCACGTTTTGAAATTTGTTTGATACAATTATAATCGCAAAACAAGTGCGACCTACTTGTTGTGAGTCGGACAAATTTTGTCAAAACGGACAAAACTTCAAAGGCACCGTAGTCCTGCCCTGGAGCTGGACTGAAGCCACTTCCCCACGCACCGGGTGACTCCAGATAACAATGCTTTCTTGATTAACCATTGTGTTTTTCTCTGAGAATAACAAATTTGCATTTTGCAGCACGTGTTGCCATATATTTGATTCAAATTTACCGCGGCCTCCAGGACTGTGTGCAAGTATACTATGGTTTACGCCACCAAAACTGGATTTAAAATATGCGAATAACAATGCATTGTTTTTTTCCGTTTGTTTCTATTAATTTCCTGTGGTAATCGTTACAGGTCGAACCAACTTCATGATTTTAATAATGTTGTGAAGGACAAAGCTGGTCATTTCACGTCGTTGTTTTGCAGAGGACAGCTGAGTAATGTCCCAAGAGGTTTATAGCACGTGAAAAGCTATTGTGCTAGTAACTAAACCTTTTGTTACTCAACAAGATGTCTCTGACAACATGTCCCAACAATTTTGTTTGAAAATGTTGGGACATTTCAAAACTTGTCCGCAAGTGCGACCCGGGCCTAACTGTATTCAGTATTCAGTTTGTCACAAGCGTGGGACAATGAAAAAAATCTGAGTCCCCGACGGGAATCAATTACTTACTTACAGTTACTTACTACAGTATGATCGAGCTTAACATTTACCATAGATCTATACATTTATTTCACCCTAACTATATATGACTCTTTCGACATTGCTGATCCTAGCAGTATGCAGGACACGTGTCACATATGAACCTAGTATATGGCCGCTCACTACATGAGATACTCCGTAGCTCAGTGGTTAGAGCTTCCGACCGGTGTACAGAAGGTCATGGGTTTGATTCCCGTTGGGGACTCAGATTTTTTTCTTTGTCCCACACTCATGACAAACTGAATACAGTTACTTACTACAGTAATATATTCATATAATAAATAGTCATCATCACCAATAATCCTGGGGTGTCTAATCCAACGTTCGGCAATCGAACGCAATCGGACACCAATCGTTTGATTGTGTTTTCGGTAATCAAACATACATGTAATCAAACTCAAAACATTTTGTCAATCAAACACACATTATTGAATGTTCGATCATTGAACGGTCGGCAATCGAACTCAATCAAACCATAATCATGGAACATTCAATAATTACCAAACTCCTGTTTGTTTGTTTGTTTGTTTGAATATAACATTGATAAAAACAAAGTTATGAAAAATGCCTAAATATCATCGAACTCGTGTATATTTTGCACAATGCAATATATTAGGCACCATCCCCCTAATCATTCATCAGCGGAAGCCATTCGATAGGACGGTTTTGGCATCTGCATTTGTAACCTTGTGGTCAGGGGAAATTATCAAGAAATAAATATTGTTTTACTTACAGTGCACTTGCTATTTTTATCGTCTTATGTTGACTGCAAGCTCTAGTTCCCCTGATATAATTGTTGCCATGTTGGAAATTGCCGTCCTCCTGTCTACGTCACTCATGGCTGCTATTGAAGGCTTCAAAAAACTCACGGCGACAGCGTTTTGGTTGGTCATCATCATTATTCACATGTTGAAACACCACTGCCTGTGTTGCAGTGAGTGAAATGTTTGAGTTTTGTGGTGACATTCATGGACAGCTAGAAGCCATTTCCTTCCCACTACTATAAAAATTTAATGTAAACAGTAATTAATACATAATTATTTAACAGTCATTTTGTTTTCTCATAATATATAACCACCATTGACATCTTTGATACTTTTTGGGCGTTTTCCTCTTTATTCCATTTAAGGACGGTGCCTCCTTTTGTTACTGCGCATACGTTCTGCGTATAATTTATTGCGTCATTGGCGCACGCTCGAGCACGCACACATACAGAACATTGAGGGATTTCTGTCAGGCCAAGCTCAGCAGGGAATTAAATGGCCGTTTTCACCTAATAACTTACAAAAATGCGCGGTGACCTCTATTTTTATGTTAAAAGGGAAGCGGTAAGCATATTCAACACAAGATTAATTTCTTGTTTTTTTGCAAAAGTTATTTAGACTGTATTTTTGGCATACCAGAGAGCTGCCAGGATTGATAATGGCTATGTTGCGATGATTTTTAATTAAAAAACACATAAACAGTAGTTTTTTTAGTGTTGCTTTTGTGTATGTAAAGGCAAATTCAAAGGGAATCTGCGAATAAATATTATTTTCTTCTATTTTCGAGAAAATGCTAGTAGGTCAGCAATTTTTTTTTCCAGATTGAAGCTTGATCATCTCTGAAAATTGCATGGTTACCCCCAATTTTCTTTTTGGATTCCAACAGCCCTTGCTAAGATCTGCTTTTCCTGCATAGTCATAAACCGCGCAAAAATACCTTGGTATTAGGAGGCACTGTCCTTAATAAAGGTTGATTATGATTACTCCTGCATGTTATACTTAGTTTCGGGCGTCAAGAGATGTAGTCCAAACAAAATCGAACTGGATTTGGTTTGATTAATAATTTATTGTGTTTCGATTTTGTTCGATTGCGTTCAATTTTGTTTGATCGGTTTGATTTGTTCGATAATCAAACTCACACAAAATTAGATGTTCGATTATGTTTGATTACCGAACACAATCGAACACCAATCGTTTGATTGGTGTTCGATTGGTTTTCTGTTCGATTTTGTTCGATTAGACACCCGGGGTAATAATGACCCCGCTGGGAACAACTTCCGTTTTTTGAAATCGAACACCACAGTTCGTGTAAATGAACGAGAACATTTATTTTAGCGAGGCTGTCGAGGTATTAGCGTTAAAAAAGGAAAAATAGGAAGCTTGGAATTGAAATCGTAGCGTGATTTTTTAGCCGGAGGAGAAAGTTTTATTCGTAGAAAAACTTTTTGGAATGACTGGCATGTAATCTAAAAGCAGTACGTTACGTCTGGAAATCAGCCTTCATTCACGATTAAGCGTACATGTCTGTAGACAAAATAGGTATGCATGAACAACTTTTTTTAAAATAACACTGTTTTTTTCTCTCGTTTATACAACTAGCTAGGGACGAGTAGTCGAGAGTAGTGAATAAACAAATAAGCTTAAGCTTAAAGGGATCCCCGACTGTTGGAACAAGTTGCCGTTAAAGTGATAGAAAAATAATCTGAACCTAAAATTTGTTGAAAACCGTGCAATATTATTTCAGTGTTAACGAAAAAACTGGCTACAAATCAGGTTTCAAATTTCCCGCGCGCCGCCATTTTGTATTATATGACGTATTGTGGTTGCCGCTATTGTCAGTAAACAATAGCTCTTTTGTTGTATAACAAAAGGGGCAACCATGAAACGTCATAAAATCCAAGATGGTGGCGCGCGGGTAATTTGAAACCTGATTTGTAGCCAGTTTTTTCGTTAACACTGAAATAATATTGCGCGGTTTTCAACAAATTTTAGGTTCAGATTATTTTTCTATCACTTTAACGGCAACTTGTTCCAACAGTCGGGGATCCCTTTAAGTTCGATTAGTCGAAGCTAATTTATACACAAGCTTTCAACTTGCATTACGCTAAACACTGTCGACAACACAACAAATCAAAGCAACTAACTTAAACATTGGTAGTTTGCTGAGAATTGTAGATGACCTGACAAGCAAGCAAACAGTAATAAAAGTCGAAAAACTCACCAATTTGACGTCCTTTCGCTTCCGGCTTCTATCTGCAAAGTTAGGGTTTTAGTTGCCTAGCTCCCAGGCCTCTATATTTCGCCCCGGCCCGTTTCGGAGGCAAGGGTTTTAGGAGAGAAATACGCTGATCGAGGAGAGTGCAGGCGCAATGTAGCGTAATTTGTAGGAAAGCAACGCGTGCTAATTGTTTGGTGGATTACGTCGAGCGAGAAGTGAGGAAAAACATGGCCATGCACAAGGTGTACGGCAATAATTCATGGTTGCATCCATGTGTTGCTGGTCGTTTCGTTGTTGGATCGTAGTTCCTCGTCCCTTGGCGTCAAAATAAATGTACTGTTGACGGCTCCGTCTATTCCAAGTCCGCTCATCCCCGCTCCCCTTGCCAGAATGTTGAAAAATGCCCCACATATATGTGGTGGGGTCAGCTCATATGCACAAAATCCCCACGGTGGGGCTCTTGGAAGAATGCAAATGCCCCACACATAGGACTCTCAAGCAATCTAAAAATCTACATTACAAGCAGAACTAATGAATTAAAGCAAAGATCGGAGAGGGTTTCAATCCAAGCAAATTTATGTACACATTATCTCGCAGATCCATTTCTGTTTACGTAGGTACATCTTTTCTCCGAAGCTGTCAAAGCTTGCTGTTCCGGCTGGCGGGCGTCAGTTTGATTCGCACGTGATTCGCACGTGGAGGCAACAGTAATTTGGGGTTAGGGCTGAGTTCCGGTTCTTTTTATTTGAAACGTGACTCGCAAACGAGATTTATCTACACGTATTTTCTTATTTTTTATCGGGGTTAATTAAAACAACGGAGCATATATGTATTTTAAAACCACAAACATAATGTTGTCTAGCTTTGACAATTCCCCACCTAGGGGTTACTGGTTTGAAAAATACCCACCCCAGTGATGGACAAGTAGTAAAATGCCCGACAAATGCCCCGGAAGAAGGGGGGGGGGGGGGGGCATGGTCGGGCTTGGAATTTACGGAGCCATTAATGTACTGATGGTTTTCTCCGGTTTTCCTCCCTCCACATAAAAACAACATTTATAAATTACAATTTGATCTGGAAGCAGTGGAAGAGAAGAACCACTATTTGGATTTTCACTGAAATTCCCACTTATTTATTTCATTTATTTATTATTATTTATTTATTTAATTATTGTTGTAAATGAGTCAGCCAGTTTATTTCCTGATGATGTAGGTATTTATTATGCCAATAATAGCTTCAATATTTGAAATTCGGGAGTTCATGGGAAGACTTACAGATAAAAGTTTCCTGGATAAATAAAAGCGTCAATTTACAGCCCGATAAATATAACCGACTTTTGTCAAAATTTGTTTTTGAAAACCAATCAAATGGCACCTCGAGACTATTGTGGAAACAATCAAAACGCCCTGAGCAGAATGGTAAGTAGTAAAGAAACGAGAGTTCGCCAACTCGGCGTATGTGTTGGGGTGTTCATGACGTCATAATCCCCAATAGGGATGACGTCATTTTCCCTTGTGATAGATGATGTCATTTTCCCTTCTGATAGATGATGTCATTTTCCCTTCTGATAGATGATGTCATCAGTAGCGGGGGTGTATGTGTAAGTAAGAATGATCTAAAATAGATAGAATGGCGTAATGTAACAGTATTTTTAGTTACAAGATCACGTGGGTTCGTTGATTATACAGATGTTATTTATTGAACTAGTGTGACTCCGTATTGGGAAAATATTGGTCGAGTTAACGTTCTTTTTTTTAATAGAGCTATTATTATAAAAAAACTTGCTGATAAATTAATGCAAGCATTCTCGGCTAACGCGCGCGCGCCCAAGCTAAGCCCATATTTTTGCATTTTTCAGGCCACTTTGCGAAAAGTTTAACCAAAATAATCCGCCAGACACGAGGAAAGAAAACAGTTTTCTTTTGTTCTGCAATGTTTCATAAAACGAATTCGGCGAAAATGAGTTCGTGAGCAGTCCATCTCAGGGAACCAATCAGAATGCTCCTTTTCATCGTGGACCAGTTTATATAATAAAAAACCTTTATTTAACCACGGGTTCCATTTCACAATTGTGCTCTTCCACGGAGCCATGCAGATTACAATTCATTACAATGAATCACAATAAAATTAATAGCTAATAAACAATAGCTAGCTAAGTAATTATTACAATTAATTACAATAGAATCATCTAATAAATATTAAAATTAATTACAATAAAATCATCTAATAAATAGTAGGTACTTTCCATATAATAAAAAAAGATTATATAATGTTGTAGGGATATCATACTATTTTGAAGCAGAAACAAGAAGCTTCAAATAATGCGTAACTCATGCATCTCTAAGTGGAATTTTTTGCTGGTGGACACTGTCCCCTAAAATGAAATAACAACTCTGACTCTAACCCTATTCAGGCCGGGGGGGGGGGGGGGGGGAGGGGGATCTGCCCGGCGCGACTTTGACCGTTAATAACTTATTCAATATTGAAGTAAAAGCCGCCAAACGTTTTGAATTTTCCTGAAATTTATCTGGGAACAATTTGGTTATGACATGCCATTGTTCACGGAACTAGCTGTTACCACGGCATGTTTTCCCTAATTTGGAATTTTTTTTTTTTTTTTTTTTTTAAGAGTACAACTTTCTGGCAATAAGTTGTACCTTCTTTTATTGGTTTTTATTACTTTTGAGTCATTTTTGGTGGTTTTTCTGACGTTTTGGAAAAATCAAGAATTCCTAGATGGCGGATCCAAGATGGCGGCTGTTCGGAAATCATGATTATTTTAAAAGGCTAGCACAACGAAAACTTGGTGGGTGTATAGTACGTCCAAAAATGTTTATTTTGACGTATAAATCACGTGATTATGACGTCATATGACGTAGATATCTCAGATAACGGAGGGAGGGGGGGGGGGGGGGTGGAGGGAATCCGTCCCCCCACTCGGTCATGAGAGAGTAATGAAAGACTAAGACACGTGAGAACAAATAAATGACTCTTTTCAAATACGTTTATTGATAATAACTCAACAAAAACGGGTTTTTATTTAGAGAAACTCAACTCTACATGCAACACAAAGTATAAGGGAATCAATCCTCTCCATCGCTAGCAGGATAGTTAGACTATTTAGTATCATACTTATCGACTTTCACAAGCATATTGGACTGGTAAGGTTGGGCTGTCAATCTACTATTTTTTAACTTCAAATTCTAATTTTAAAACTACATCAAATCTTCAATATTTCTCGTTTTCCTAAATTTACAACTCCTTTGAGAAAACTATGTCCTCCCAAATATACCCAAAAATTTACAAAACACTCCATAACATAGATTAATGGAATGAGAATAGAGTTTTGGACTGCTTGAAACGTGAACGAGATATTTCCATTTAACCCATGTTAAGTCGTGGAAAAATGGCATTTAGGTTAAGTCCCGCCTTAACCTAAATATAATTGAATCTGCCTCCTCCACAGGCTTTTCGCCAGAGCGCGAAGCGCGAGAGCGGGGGATGATGGGAAGGAAAAATCGTTCCCCGCACCCCCTGTTCTCAATCCCGCCGCGCTGTGCGTGCTTGCGAGCGACTGGGAACGAGGCAGTAATTGATTATTAAGGTACTTGCACTGGCAAAAATTATGATTTTTATTTTCCCATATTTTTTGCCATCTTGTCCCTTAGCACCACTATTTTGCAAAAATATTCAATTTGGGACAAAATATCTTCGTAGAGATGAGAACTGTTAAGCCAAATTTTGTGCATTTACCGGAAGTGAATAGCATTTACCGGAAGTGAATAGTATTTCCGAGTGAGGAACTGGGTCGTTTTTTTTTCCTGAATTTGTCATGCTGGTAGCTATTTGTGAGGTTGTTTTGATCTATCGAGTGCATCTTGTCTTTTTGGACGCCACATTGGTTCTAAAATTTTGTTCATAGTCTTCTAGCATCAATTCTTGAATAACCGGAAGTCTGCGACGAGTGCTCACCTAGCAACGCATAAACAAAACAAAACCTCGTGTTTTTTATACTTTTGATCAAAAAAGATTTGCCCTGAAGCAAAGACATGCAAAAATTAAGGAAAGATTTATTGCTCGACGTTTCGGTGTCGTCATGACGCCATTATCAAGAGTAGGAAAAGTATAACAAAGCGAATATTTGTGTTTTTTTTATGGGTCCGCAAGCCTTTTAAACAGCGGAAACTAATCCAAAATGGCCGAATCGAACGCAAGTGGCTTCTAACTCTTCAATAAGGCAGATTTTGCGGGAGTTTTCACTAAATTTTCAGCTCAATGGACTTAAATTTGATTTGATCGCTCAACAGGGTACAATCGCGTGCTTGGCCGCACACGCGGATATCTCCAAATTATGGCATTGGTGACCATGGAAGTTAAAGGTAATTACAAAATATCAACATTTGATGATCTATTTTTGGCAATTTTATATATCCGATGTGCCAAGCACATATTTTTTATTGTTTTATGCAGAATCAAAATAAAAATTTATCGTACTTGAAGAGCATTCAAGCAATCATAGCCAAACTTTATGACTTTTCCTAAAAACTATCTGGGAGCATTTTGGTGTGTCAATTTTTTGGTCACGTGACTTGATGTTTCCATGGCCAAGTTTCCAAGTTTTGACAGGCCGTTTTAGCCAAATTTGGTATTTTCGCTTTTTACGAAGAGTTTTTTCCAAAACCTTTGCAATTTCTGCATCCTTGTATGTTTTCGATTTTTTCAAATTTCTGACATTTCTGAACAATTGAAAAATCCAAGATGGCGGATCCAAGATGGCGGACATTTTTAAAGTATGACGTTATTTTGGCGTGATATGATATCATAATTGATTCGTGTTTGTCACTACAATAAACATGTTTGAATGCTTTATAAACCATACACTGAGGTCATTACCACGAGCATTCAGTAGATAATTGGCCTTCTAGCTGGTTGTTCTATTTTATGCGGCTACAACCGTGCTGACCAGACCCAACCAGGTCGAAACAGCTGTCCACGGTTGCATTTTGGCTTTCAGTTTGGACTATATCATGTCGTTGTCGCTTTAAGTGTTTCTACGTAGTATCAGCCTTGCTTACTTCATTTGTTGTTTTATTAGCTTAATTTTCAGTTTTCATAAATTGTTTGCTTTTTACGATGAAATCCTTCCAAAATCTTTGCCGTTTTAGCATCTTTATATTTGTCTTGATTTTTTCAAAACAAATTTGGAGATTTTCTGACATTTCAGAACAATTAGAAATCCAAGATTTAGGATCCAATATGACGTGTATGACGTCATCATTGACACGTGACTGCCACTAAAATAATGATTTTCGGATGCTTTACACATCATGTAAGTTTCATTTTCATAGCGTCAATACTTTTCGAGATTACACAGGGGGAGAACTATCTGCCCCCCCCCCCCCTCAGCTCAGAACGAAAAAAAAGTTCAGGCAGAATAGGGTTAAATCGAGCAAAGCTTGCTATATTTCTAGAAACTACCTGGGCGTAGGCGTTGATTGCCTTGTCCACCAAAATCAGTGAAGTCCTCTAATTTTATAAGTTACTTATTTTTTTTTTGTTATAGCGAACCGACTCCAGTCGTTTCACTTGAAACTGTTCCACAATTTCAAAAATTTCTACAATTTGTTTTGACCTTTTAATGAAGCGTATATAAAAACATCCACATGGAAACAAAAAAACATGTCAAAATGAAAAGCCACGTCATTCAAAAATGACCCATAAACTCATAAATTTTTCTCATGTTATACTACCAGAAAAATGTCTACCACCTAAATAACCTATGATATAAGCCTGAGAAATGTGAACAAGTGCATCAAGCAGTGTAATTGCAATAAATATTAATTGCAAAGGACAGCAGAAAGAAAAAATTCCGGCTTCAAATGCGGATTTGAAACCCATGACCTCTGCGATACCTATGAGCCTAATCGTTGTCACAGAAACGGACCTGTCTAACCCACCCCCCAACTCGTTACATAAGTTACATGTTTCTCCTTTACAGCATGTCGGCCAAACATTGGAAGCCCACATTCGACTAGCACATTGTAAAGTGTAATCCACGTTTATAAAACGTTGATTTTCGACTGTGAGCCAGCGCCTCTATGCATCTGGATTTATAGTCCTGTTGTTAAAGGTAACGAATCTCGCCCGAGCTCAAGCCCAGTTTCTCCGCAACTAGCTTCCATTCTTCTCCACCTGGAAGGACGTAAACAACTGTACGTAGTTAGGTGATGAAGAAAAGCCGATACGTTTACGCAGTGGCCTTATTGTTAGCGCATTGGGCTCGGATAGAGCGGTTTCGGCATGGTTTAAAGCGGCTGGCCAAGATCATTGTGCTGTGTTCCTGAACGAGGACACTTTACTCTCACAAGTGCCTCTCTCAAACCATGAATGTAAATCGGTTGACTGACAAATAAAAGGCACCCTGTCAAAAAATCGCTGGGGGGTTACATGGGATGGACTAGCAAACCCATCTAGGGGAGTAGCGATTTACTCCTAGCAGCTTCATGATTATGGCAAACCGGAGTTACGTGTGCGCGGCCCGATAAACTGAGCACCTGGCTTGTAGGCCACGACTTTAACCCAAAGATTGGACAATTGAGGACTATTCAGCTGACCATGCAACTTACCACACCAAGCTGAGCGTTAGACTTGTTGATCAGGAAAGGAGGGATTTTTCTGAACATCAAGGTGTCCAGTCAAACAGCTGGACCTGGAAAAACAATAGGAACAAACCAAACACAAATAAAACGAAACAGTACTTCGGAAACTGATTCAACTCTCTTTGTAAATACAAGTGTTTTCATTGTTCCTATTTCCGGGATTGTTCTGAGATTAAAATCTTACACAATGTTCTACGTTCCGGGCAGTTTCCTGTCCTTCTTTGTGGAATAATAAAAATCAAATAATAGATATTATATTCGTGGTTTTTTATTTCCCGAACAGAAGGACCAGTAAAACTGCACGAAACGTTAGAGAAACATTTTTTAAATTTGATTTTCAACCTCGAGAAACAAATTGACCGGAAAGGAACAAAAGGAAAAACCATTTTCAAATAAAAAAAAATGAAACTAAGGTAAGAATGCAGCCTTGTTGAGTTTGATATGCTTCAATCGTATGGTTGCCCAACATATTGGATCTCACGACGTCACCACGATTGCCACTATGACCAGAAAACGCATAGATTAAACAAAATAAATTTTAAAGGCCCCGAATTATTTAAAAAGTGGAATGAGAAACTCGATTTGACCACCTTGAGAAAATGGGTACCTT